>JAHFWI010000113.1:600000-789839 GCA_028554975.1 Himalopsyche kuldschensis
AAATATTTGTTCCCCTTTCCTACAAGTTGGCTAACTGAGTGTTTTAAGAGTTTCTGCCAGCTTGTGTGGGAATGATTGTCTTGGAATCATTAAAAAAAGGTTCAATTCTTAACATTAAAAGGTTCAATTGTCAACATTACAAGAAATTCTTACCAAGAATTTCTTGTATTGTTGACGTTAACTTGAGGAGTTTACTCTAATATTGATATACTGTTTATATGAGACACGTTCAATGTGACAGCCTCTATTCTCGACGTCCGATTGAATATCGAAATTGCTCCAATTTTGCTGTACAATTGAACTATGCTTGGTTGATGGAGTTGCCGCATTCGGCTACGAGCACCTGGTACATCTATACCGCCCTATGACGTCACTTGCGCAACGGTGCGGCGAACGCTCGCTCCATTCGCACCGTTCTATGACGTCAGTTACATGATTTTAGAAACTGCATACATTGTAATTGCCGTAAACCTCAGTGATATCGGTTCTCAATCTCATCGATTGAGGTTATAACTAGATTGCACGAGAGTGTTTTGAGCGTCTACAAATATGGGACATATACGTATCGATTTAAATAATGGGCTTTTGTTTTTCAATTGATTTTATTTACTCTACCCGTGAGATAATGCCGTCCACTGTTCTTCCATCTTATTTTTATGGAAGATATCCATCTTTGGACATGTTTTTGTAAACGCCAGACTCCGTACAAGTCTCCACCCTTTCCAACAGCATTGGGCAGTGACATATGCCTATACTTTTCGCTTTAAAAAATGGCTTTTGTTTTTTTAATTGTTTTTCTTTACTCTACCCTTGAGACTACGCACCTCATCGTTCTTTAATTTCATTTTTATAGACGATATTGTTCGTTTCAAACAATATAAAATTTGAAATAACTTTTGTTTATTCCACGTATACTCGCATACGTGGAATAATCAAAGTTATTTTATATTACACTTAACTTCCATAAAAGCTACCGCTGAATCCGTTGAAAGTATCTTAGACACCTTTTTGTGAACGCCAGAATCTGTACAAGTCTCCAGCCTCTGTTCTTACAGTTAGAGGACCTATAGCAGCCTTACTGTTCAACGTTATCCAGTCAGTCCGCGAGATAACCCCCCCTCATCGGTTCTTCAATCTTTTTTTTTATGGAAGATACCCATCTTTTGACACCTTTTTTTGTGAACGCCAGAATCTGTACAAGTCTCCATCCTCTGATCAAACAGCGGGAGCGGCCTAGAAAACTTATTGCTCAGCAACGATTTGCAGACATTCAAGTAAGCTTTTAGCAATCGGTTGAACTGATGGTCGTGAAGATATACCTTGTCTGTATCGGCGAGGAAGGTAACACTCGAGCCCTCGGATCGTCACCGCATTTATTGTATCGGGCCGCTTCTACCTACTCCCTTGCAAACAAGGTTCAAACACTTTCACAACTACTCCCTACCAGGCTTGGTACGAACACTTCCATACTTGAGTAATCAAACTTCTCGAGGGAATAAAAATCTCGGGTCATTTCGCCATCTGTCTCTCGTCACATTGCTTTATTTTATTTGAAACCATCTGTCAATGTTAATTCATATATGACGTGAGATCTTGCCCTGAAATGGTTCTGTTTGTCATTTTTTTTTTTTGTCTTAAGTGACCTTTTGGTCGGAAAAGCTTGTATTTACCGCATGTATAATATATGAATTACATAATTATATACATATGGTTAAATAACAGAGTTTTAGTAAATTTATTTTGACAATTTTGCAAGATTGTCATCATTATTTCCATCATTAGATCATTAAGATCATTATTTCTCAGTAAGATTTGTGAATAAATATGCCTTAAATTAGAAGAGTGAAGCATTTTTACTTGATCTTTGTAACAAGTGAATTTTAATCTTTCGAAACAGCAAACGCTTGTATCTTGCAAAAGTGCCAAGTGCAGTTGGAACCTTTCCTAACTAAGGTGTCGATTTGTAGATTTACCACAGCCGCAAATTTTCCGTTTATAGGACAAAGTACGAAATCGGTTACTATTTTAACCACTCGCTTTTAATTGTGGGTCAATATTAACCCATTGTTTACGGTGGAACACATGCGTGCTTAGTTACCATAGTGATTTAAAACACCTGTAAACAAAGTGTTAATATTTCATTATATGTTGTACACTATTAGAAACTAGAATGAAAAAATCACAGCTTAAGAGCCACCTGGTTTTTTAGTAGAAAAAAAATGTCTTGCGATTTTTGAAAAAAACTATTTTTTTAATCGTAGAAAAATCTCACTAAGTGTGACATTTACCTAATAAATTTCCAATTTCATCCGGAAATAAATTTCCTATTTCATTCGGAAATAAATTGAAAAAATTCATAAACAAAGGGTGGGTTATTATGTTGTACACTGTTATTTTATAAAACGTTAGAAAACAAGTGAATAAATCTACGTGAAAAAAATAATATTGATTTTAAAAAAAGTACCAGTTTTATTAGTAAAAAATTGATATTTCGTACACTATTAGAAATAGAATGAAAAAATCGTTTTAGTAGAAAAAAATAAATTTCCAATTTCAATTTACGGAAATAAATTTTGGAAATAAATTGAAAAAATCCTAAGGGTGGGTTATTATGTTATATAAAAGAAACAAGAATATGAAAAAAAATCGTTTTATTTAGTGTAACACTATTTTCCAATTTCATAGAATAAAAAAAATAAAAATCCAAGAATTTTATTTAGTAGAAAAAACATAATCACATTTACCTAATAAATTTCCAATTTCGTCGTGGAGCTGGTGGAAACAAACAAAAAAAAGCTTTGAGTGGAAAGGGTTAAGTCTTTGATACATTTTTTTGGCCCCCTTTTTTTTTTTTTAACTCGTTGGTGCCGGAGTACGAGCCTGGCGCGAACGACTAATTTTCTCACTTACCTTTGTCTTAAATTATCGATGCGTAATTGAAACTTCATGATAACAGTCTCGATACACTTTTTCATGTCAGTGTGCGCTTATAAACGTCTGTCAAAACGGTCGCGAAAGCATTGTTTCTAAAATTTTGTACTATAGCTGTGCTTGCACTGAACAATAATACTGTTATAATTTTTAGATTTTTGTTTTTTTTGTTTGCGCCTGTAATTTTTTTTTTGAATCTTCATGTTTGGTGCGAATTGCGTAATTTCCTTTTATTCTTTTTTTTTTTGATTCGTAGTAGTAATAGTTTTAGTTATTGTTTGAGCAACCAACTTTGCTCGGAATATTAGATTTTTTTTTTTAACTTTGTACCCAATATGGACCACCCTTCAAGCCCTACAAAGAGCAAAAATGGCTGAAAAAAGTAGTGAAGATTCAAATTGTAATGGTATTGAATTTTCAGAATTTACTGAGTACAATAAGGCAGGCTCCTAGTTTTTTTCGGCTATTTTTATTGCCATGTTGGAATTTTGCCACGCTCAGGCTATTTCTTTGATTGTATTTTTTTTTTGCCAGACCATCGTTTGGAAGCCTCGCGAATTATTGTCCATTTAATCAATTTGATGTGGTAAATCATGTCGCAGGATTTTCGCTGCTTGGCGGTCTCTCTATGTGTGGAGTCTTTGGATACGGAATACGTCCTTGTTCCCCTTTCCCGCAAGTTTGCTAGCCGAGTGTTGACTGTCTTGAGAGTTCTGTCAGCTGAAGTCTTTGTGTGGGGAGAACACTTATGAGAATGACTGTCTTGGAATCATTAAAAAAGGTTCAACTCTTACCGAGAATCTCTCGTAATGTTAACGTAATCTTGAGAAGTTTACTCTTCTTATATATGTAGAAAAATCGTCACAACTTCAATGTCTCGGAGATGACTCTGAACAATATTTCTTATTGGTCAATTTATTGACCACTTGATGCTTATGACAAAATAATGAAAATTTTTGTATGGTTAGTCTATATTTTAAAATATCGTATGTATTGGATTTTCAAAATATTTTTTTTGTCAATGGTTATAAGCAGGGCTGTGGAGTCAGTGAAAAAAATTTCGACTCCGACTCTAGTATTTACCAAAACCACGATTCCGAGTAAAAAAAAATAATATAGTCACTTTTGATTCCCTACTTTTCATAATTGAGTGTATTCAATTAAATATCAACCCTACCAATCCGGAAAATAGCCAAATTTGACACATACTATTCAAAAATAAAAAGTTTGAACTTTTCTAAATTTCCGACTCCGAGTACGACTCCGACCAAATCACCGCGACGAATCCCGACTCCACAACCCCTTGTAAAAACACATTTTTATTAAATATCAATATTAACCAGGAAGCTGTTGGTGGCTGCACATGAGAACCACTGGTCTATACTCTGTATTTATCAATTGATGTTAATCATTAATATGAAGAACTTTGTGTTATATTTTATTGCAATGTAATCTAGTTGGCCGAGATGATTTGCTTTACGCATGTATTTTTCAGAATCGTATTCATTCACACACTTATCGCCAAAATGTCATATTAATTAATCTTGCATTGCTATGTTCACTATCATTAAGAATTCTCTACTATGTCTTACGGGTCGTCTTAGCTGGGCGAATCTCCGCGAGGCGATCCGGCGCAGCTTTGAAAGCGGCAGAGTTTTAAAATATCAAACGGTCCTGGCCCATGCAAGTGTCATATGTAGACGAAGCGATGCGGTCAGGACGGCATAGGTAATAACTTCAACAAATTGTCGTAAAAGTGCCTGACTCGTTGCGCGCGCAAATCGCTTGCAAATATCAAACGGTCCGCGTCTTATGTTGACGATTTACCGCGCGTTGCCGCGCGTTACCGCATATGTTTACTTCGCGCGATCGGTTGATTTGATATTTTTGAAACGATCTTGACGCGGCGGGCCTCGTCATATTAAGATATACAAATGGACGCCAAATAATGTCGGACAATAAAAACAAAAGATATCATAATCGTTTATTTATTGAAAAATGTATATTTAATATATATGTGCATTACAAAAATAACAAATTATAAGTTAATTTTAAGCAATGGCTTCAACCTGTATTACGATACGTGAAACAGTTCCAACTCTCAAGAGCATATTAATTAAATTGGCATTGACTTGGGTAGAACTCCATTAAAATACGGTGAAAAAATATCAATGTGTTTTAGTTCTACAAAAATATATAATAATTAGTTGATCGCTATTTTGACTCAAGCCCTTGTCAGACCGACCACTAAATTGATTAAATTTAGAAGTTTGCAAAAGTGTTGTATACGGGGATTTTAAAATTAAACACCCCGCAAATATCAAAACCAAAGTGGTGCTTGTTTTAGTTTGACTATGAAAAATAGTAATAACGAAAATATTCAAATTTGAATTGTTTCAATTGACCATGCAATTTATTGACAAACAACTTGTCCTCGTCACATTTACATATTCCAACTTTTGTGTTTATCCACTGTGTGTTTGTGCCGTGTCAACCATATTTTTATTTCACATCATCACAAAATCTAACATCCAAAATAGAGTTAAAATAAAATCACAAACTTTATTTAATTTGATTGAAAAAATCTAACTGTCAAATAATACCTTCGTAAATAATAAACATTATCATATTAATAAAAGCCGGAAAAAGTTCAGTAGATGACTAATTTATTACATTTTGACTAAATATCTTCGCCGATAAAAATTCAAACATATTTTTCTTTCATATTCGTTTTATGGCAACTTTATAGCAATACCCAACAATGCAAAGGGAATTCCCGACCCACAAACATACATACATACATACATAGCCGTTTCGGTTTTATATACATATAAGATTAGTGTTATATATTATTCTAATGAACGATAGGTAGGTAGCTTGCCGTGAAATCGCGACACCTTCTTTCACGATATCAGTTTTCAAATAAAAAGCGTTTGCGTCCCGACATAATGAATGTTAACCCTTTGGTTACGGACCGAATTTTCGAAAAAAAAGGGAATGGTTTATGGGTTGCCAAAAACAATTATATTTTCTACATTATTCAAATTAAGTCATTGAAATAAAATAATACACATCAATAACAGTTTATATTTAAAGGAATCAAAGAAAAAAAATATAAAAAATAAAAAATTGTAAAGATAAAATAAATACATATTTTTTGCATAAATTTTAATTTTGACAAGAAAATGCAATCTTATCCAATATAAAATAACAATATGAATATTTTTTTTAAATATAAACTATTAAGGTGTTCACTGTCAATACTTGGTGGAAAGGCATTATAATAAAAATAATAACACATTTTTAGTCTTTTTCCACATCTGATTTATTTCATCTGGACCGGTTTCGCTCATGGCGAGCATTATCAACTGATGTTCAGTTGATAATTCAGTTGATGATTCAGTTGATAATGCTCGCCATGAGCGAAACCGGTCCTGATGAAATAAATCAGATGTGGAAAAAGTACTAAAAAATGTGTTATTATTTTTTTTTTTTTTAATATAAACTGCAAATATAATCTAGATATATAAATACGTGTGGAAATTTAAAAAAAAATCACGTTTTTTTTATTTGCAACAAAAAAAACGTGAAAAATGCACAGCACGAAAGGCATTGGTATTAGATATGGTACTTTCAAACAAATATAACTATATAAATAAACAACTTATAAAAATATATATGTTTTAATTTCATAGATAAAAGTGTATTAGTGCATATTAAAACAATAGTTTGATCGATATCTCCCCGTACGTAAAGGGTACGGTACATTGAATTGGAGCTAAAACAAGCAGCGATAAATCGCTGCGCCGTAACCTGGCGCTGCGAAGTGGCTAGCCATGCTAGCCAGAAGTGGCACATAAGACCTTTAATCAACTACGTTTTAAATTGACTGGATTCGCCTAAATTCGCTTGCCGGTTCGCGTCGCTCACATAAGACACGGGGTTAATCATGTAATTATTGCGTTGAATTATTAAATCCATGTTTATTAAACCAGTGTACCTCTACCATTTTACACCTCGCATACCACACACATATACAGAAATAAAAAAAGGTTTTTTATTTAATATATTTTTCATCTTATATTTACGACAGATGGACAAGAATATGTAGCCATAAATATCAAATATACTCGAGACAGTCTGACGCAATTAAAGTTTTACAAAAATAATTGTTTTTTTTTCAACAAATTATTGCGAAACCTGCTTTTGGATCATTGCTAATTAATACAGTCGGCCCTGCTATAGGATAGAGCAGTGGTTCTCATGTGCGGCCACCAGAAGTTTCATAGTTAAAATTGATATTTACTAAAAATGGGATTTTACAAGTTAATTTGTCAACAAAGACACTGAAAATTTAATAGTTTGTATGCATTGCATTGTGCATCAACAATTGACAGTAAGAAATAACTCAACACATCCATGATTAGGCCTTTTTGGCAAAAAAGACTCGTCACAAAAATTTGGTGCGGCCGGCCACCAGACATTTCCGTAGTATCGCTGATGTTCCTAATGCGGCCACAGCCAACTTTTACGTGAGAACCGCTGGGATAGGGAGTATGCTATAACAAAAAAACGCTGTATAAACCTTGGCACCCATACAAAATGCTTGGTTTGTTCTATTGTATTTTGTGATTTGAATCAAATGAAACACTTGTCGAATTTTTATAAAAAAAAAAAATACAATTGTAAAGTTTCTAAGCAAGCGACACGCGCCTTGTACGAAAACCCGTCGCATTCGCTATAGCAAAAAGCTCTATAGAAGTGTCCGTTTTAGCGTGTTTTGCTGTATATTGAATATTATTGGCTGCAATATAATTTCAACCAAGGAGTGTATCTGGTTTGATTTATGACTGTCTATTCTGTGAATACCAGCGACCATTGTGTCGCATAATCACATCAATTTTTATTATTTATTCATAAATGACTAAAAATGCAAGTAAAACGTGCAGGCGAAAATAATTGTATATTTAATATTTTTGCCATACGAATTTATTGAAATTTGGCTTACAGCGGCCCGCGTTATGGACGCTTTGAAGAAAACACTGGTTGTATATGAAAATGACTTCTAACAATTGAAGATGTTGTCAAATCTTTAGTCTGTTATGTTATGATTTGACTGTGCCCAACAATACTTGAGTTTAGATTAATTGGTGACTTGGGGAGTGTCCCCGTGTCATAGTTATTAGAACTAGAACTGTTTTTTTTCCTGCTGAAACTATATGTGGAGTCCGCTAGGCGGGCTCCTAGTTTCCCAGCTATTTTTTATGCTAGGGTGGATACAGACTAAGTCTTTGTTACCATTTCCCGCATGTAAGCTAGCTAAGTATTGACTTTCTAAAAGATTCTATCAGCTGAGGGCTTTGTGTGGGGAAAACACTTGAGAAAAACCCCTTACGAGAATGATTTTCCTAATGGAACTTCTGAACTAGAACTCAAATTTATACTGGCTTTATATATGATGTCGGATATTGCCTAAAGGTATTGGACTTCCCGTGCATATTTAGTGTTTTGGAGAAACATAAATCAAGTATTGTTTACTAGCACTTGAAAGTCTTGTTTTGAAAACAACACATATTATATTAATTACTTGATAATGGTGGTAAATGATGATTAAAGGCAGGGGATCGCAACATGTGGGGCCATTACACCCGGCGGAATGCCTCTGTGGACCACCGGTTGAGTACCACTGATAACGATAGTTTGCTTTTTTTATTTATGAAATTAATAAGCAAGTATTTTTGGTAAATTATGGATGTATGGTCACGGGACAGAATTTTGCGTCCTTCATTTTTAAATTCCTAATAATAGAAGATCCTAAAGAATACTTCGCAATACGTATGAAATCGAATTGTTTTAATTTACAGGTGAAAAAATGCAACCACAAACTAGACAAATAATAATATTATACAGATAGAGATAGTCAAATAAGTTTATTATTTGTTTAAAATGAAAAGAATAATTTTATTATAGGCTAATATTAAAAAACAAATTCTTCTTTCAGAATAAATACAATAATCAGTAGTATTCTTCAGTTTTATTCATTTTGATTCCACATTTTATAATAATCCACAAGAACTCAAACAAGTAAAGTCAAAACATAAAATTATAAGACAGTATGTATTAATTTTTTGAGCTTAGCTCGAGAGGATTGCGATTCTGTCCCATGACCATATATCCATATTTTACCGTATTTTTCATGTTTGTATTCTTCATGTTTGTATTCTTTCACTTTCTTATGGCCACAATGTCTGTAATTAATCTTTCATTGCTGTATTCGCTAACGTTACGATGTCTTTTGTTAACCATTTCATCGCCATTTAATTATTGTTGCTCTTGCATTTTATTACATTTATATATTGGCTGATTTCTATGTGTATGTCTTCCCCTTTATTGTAAACCTGTTACACTCTTTCATCGTACTTGATCAGTGATGCACAACCTACGGCCCTCGAGGAAATTTATTGCGTCCCAATATGACGAACGTCGATCACGTTTTATCTTCGTAAATTTTTACGCACGATGGGAAACAATATGATAAAATCAAAATTTTATATGCACCCAGTCCTTTTTTAACGCGATACATTTGGTCCAGAATAAGGGTAACCGGACAAAACAGAACATGACTTCAGAATATTTAGGTTAGGTTCATATTCTGAAAAGTGATGTTCTGTTTTGTCATGGAACCCAGAAAAAGACTAACAAAGTATCAAGAAATATTTGAAAAAACAATTTTTGTTCTGTAAATCTGCGCAAAATATAATTGTTTTCATATATTAAATTTAATTTCTTTATTGAATATAAATTACATTGAGGTATACAGATTCATATGTACACATTCACAATTGTATTCACTTTAATTGCGTTAAAGCGAGTATAAAAAGGAACGTGTCCTACAAAAAAATCGCGTTATAAGATGACTCGGGTGTACACTTTTAATATCGATAATTTAATCAGTTTTCCCCATGCGGCCCTCGAACGATCTGATATTGATTATCTGGCTTTACTCTTAAATAGGTTTTGCATCACTGTACTAAATAATTGTTTCATACGCTCGCAATGGCGGTCAATGGCTGACATTAATTGAAATGCATTTTTTTTTATTAACTAATATATTGAGAATGCTGTATTTGTAACTCTGCCCCTGTCAATTTAATTGTTAATTTGTAAATATTTATTAATTGCTTTGTGTTATTTGCATTTGAATAAAAAATCTTTAGTAAAAAAATTGTATTTTTATTTATTCACTTTTAGTAATGGACTATCGTCTGCCTGTTTGGTTACAGTGTTGGAGGATCGTCTGCCATATAAAATTTTAAAACCATATCCGATCCCAATGTCAACCATATGGGAAGTTTAGTTGATTTCTACAGTCTATACAGGTATCTTCAGTCTATTACAAGTGTACGAATTTATACACCAGGTGTGATGAAAGGTGGAAACCGGGCCTTCAGTGACCAATCCAATAGGACGGTAGAGAATTAAAATTTGATACTGAAATTCCATCAAGCACCTTCAGTCGGAATCCTAGATTAAACCATTGATGACAATTTCAGATGTTCAACTTTAATTCATACTCTTGGAAGCATATGAGACGTTCATGTTGGAAGCAAAAGAATAATGGTTTGTATAAATAACAAAGTGGGTAGAAATGAGACACATGGATTGTAAGTATTTTTAATTTCTTTAACCATTCATAGTGCGGTCCGTGGCGCAGTGTCAACGTTGTTGGCTTAAGTGCCGGGAACACCCGGGTTCGATTCCCGGTACGAGCGGATGTTTTCAGTCGATAAATCTGATCAAAGGCATGTGTGTTGTTGAAAATCCCTTCCCACCTTTCCGATCACTCGTCCTCGTATCCTTTCCATCCCTTCTCGCTTCGAAAAAGAGAGGTTGAGCAACTGTTTAAAAAGCAGTTCTCGTAGAAAAACATATGCTGAGATAAGCTTCTTGAGCCCATATGATCCATGTTGGGAGCGGACTTAGTAAAAAAAAAACAACCATTCATAGGGCAAAGTCCAATATATGTATTAAAAAGTCGCGTTAGAGCATAGACTCCCAATCCTTTCCAGGTGGCTCCCCTTTTATATTTAAAACATGTGACCTCCGACCCCATGCCATTCCAGAAGGTATTTTTAAAAAAGTAATAAAAAAACAGCGAAAATGCATTATAGTGAATATTTTTTGTAGTTAACTGTATTCAAATTGGTTGCAGAAAAAGGATCGTTTCAAAAAATCGCGTAAAAAATACCAAAAACATCAAAAATATATGAAAACACCAGGGAGTCCGTTAAAAAAAGCTCGACTCCGACTTCAGCATTTACCAAAACCACGACTCCGACTAAAAAACTTGAATATCGTCACTTTTTTTTGCCTCATTTTCCCATTGATGTGTATTCAATTAAATATCAACCCTACCAATATTGCCAATAGCCAAGGTGACATATTATATGCAAAAATAAAAAGTTCAAACTTGACGACTCCGGCCAAATCGCCGCGACGACTCCAACTCCGGCCATAAAGCCCCGACTCCACGACTCCGACTCCGCCTCCACAGCCCTGGAAAATCGCGTGAAAAGAGGAATGTATGTACACTAAAAATATCGATAGTTGAATCGCTTACGCATGCGTCCCTCAAACTATCTGAGAATTGTTTATCTGGTACTTCTCCCAAATGGGTTTTGCTACTGGTCTAGATCAGTGATTCCAACGGAAAATTGCGCTGTGTCCGCATCGTAAACGTAAGCTATCATAAGGAAATGCCTGGTGGCCGCACAAAATTTTTGATTTGAGAGTTTGTGGTATGTCAAATGGACCTTAACATGTTTGTCAGTTTACTAGTGGTATTAATTGCGTTCGAAATATTTAATTTTCTTTTTGTCGGTTGACAAATTTACTTCTAAAACCTCTTTTTTAAAATATATATTTTCTATGAAGCTGTTGGTGGTCGCAGCATAGTCCTCTGGCCTCACTTGAGAACCACTGGTCTAGAGCAGTGGTTCTCAAGTGCGGCCACCAGAGGATTTTGCTATGGCCACCAACAGCTTCAAAGATAGTATTGATACTTAATAAAAATGTGTTTTTACAAGTTATTCGTCAACAAAGAGAGTATTTTTTTTATATTTTGTATGTATTTTATTGTACATTATAATTGTTCGTCAGAAAAAACTCAAACACATACATGTAAAGGTGTTTTTGACAAAAACGACTTAACACAAAAATTTGGTGCGGCCACCAGACATTTTTGTAGGACTGCCAGTGTTCCTAATGCGGCCACAGCCAAATTTTACGTGAGAACCACTGGTCTAAAGTGACCGATCTAATAAAACTGCATACAATTGAAATTTGATACTAAAAATTCCATCAAGCACCTTCAGTAGTAATCCTAGATTAGACCATTGATGGTAATTTCAGATATTCAACTCTAATTCATACTCTTGGCATAGGAGTCGTTCATCTAGGGAGCAAAAGAATAATGGTTTGTATAAAACAGTGGTGACCAGAGCGTCGATCATGTAGCTATTCCAAGCAGGGGTATGGAGTCGGTAAGAAATGGTTCGACTCCGACTCCAGTTCCTTCATCATCAGCCCAAAACCAAAAAAAAATTGCTCATAAAAAAACACACCAAAATATACTTAAGCTCCAATGTCGAGTGTCACTCAACATTGGAGTTGGTGAAAACATCGCATTTCGAGTGACACTCGACATTGGAGTGGAAAGGGTTAAGTTTCCTACTTATGTGTATTCAATTAAATATCAAACTTACCAATTGTCCGATAGCCAAATTTGACATATTATATGCAAAAATAAAATATTCGAAATTTCCGATTCCGAGTACGACTCCGACTTCATAGCCCTGATTCCAATTCAACTGGAACCTGTTTTGTGTACTTATGTACACACTTCTGATTCTTCTTTTATTTCAATGATAATAAATTAAATTTATTTTGTGAGTCGATTGCCGCCAAAGATTTCAGGAAATGTCACCCGTAGTGGTAAAAGTTTGGCCACCCCTGGTATAAAAGAACGTGGAAAGATATGAGACACGTGGATTCTAACCTCGTGTCTTACCCCGTGTCTTAGGTAAGCGACGCGAACCGGCAAGAGAATTTAGGCGAATCCAGTCAATTTAAAACGTAGTTGATCAAAGGTCTTATGTGCCATCGCTCGGCCAGACGCAATTAACGCTCTGGTGAGCTTGGACCGTTTCATATTTTCAAGCGATTCGCGTGCGCCATGAGTGCGCACTTGAGGCGACTTGCGACATATGCCGTCCTGACCGGACCGCTTCGCCTACGTATGACACTTGCATGGGCGAGGACCGTTTGATATTTTAAAACTCTGCCGCTTTCAAAGCCGCGCCGGATCGCCTCGCCCAGATTCGCCCAGCTAAGACGACCCGTTAGGTAAGCGACGCGAACCGGCAAGCGAATTTAGGCGAATCCAGTCAATTTAAAACGTAGTTGATCAAAGGTCTTAGGTGCCATCGCTCGGCCAGACGCAATTAACGCTCTGGTGAGGTTGGACCGTTTAATATTTTCAAGCGATTCGCGTGCGCCATGAGTCAGGCACTTGAGTCGACTTACGACATATGCCGTCCTGAGCGGATCGCTTCGCCCACATATGACACTTGCATGGGCGAGTACCGTTTGATATTTTAAAACTCTGCCGCTTTCAAAGCTGCGCCGGATCGCCTCGCCCAGCTAAGACGACCCGTAAGTATATTTATTTTCCTTTCACCATTTATAGAACAAAGGAGAATGTTGATTAATGTCCAAATATTCAATACTTTTCAATAAGTTTCCAAATCAAATTCCGACTCCGAGAAAAAACCCGTGACACCACACCTCTGATTCTACAACCCTGGGAAACGGCTGCACAAACATAACGGGAGGTGTTCGTACAACCAACTTGTTCACCGAAATGTATATTTTTAATTTAAATCATCGATTAACTTTTGTTGAAATGCTTCATCTGGAAGCCACATGATCCACATTGGGAGAGGTCATGGATTAAGAAGGAAATATAGACAGCATATAGTATTAATTCATACTTCTCTATGTTGTGTATATTTAAAGCCATATTTTTTTATTTTCATCAGATCGTAAAAATTCATCAACTATTAGGTTAAGCGGGGCAGTCGAAAGTGCTGCGCGTCCGCGCACGCGCTATTTCGTAGGGAATGGTAACTGCAATACGAACATTATCACGCCATTAATAATTTACAAACAAGCATTCAAATGGTTAAATTCAATCGTCAATCTGTAACATTTATTTTTGTTCATGCATTGACTGTTGAAAAACAAAAGATCTTATTCAAAAGGGGAAAAAAACGTCAAATATCAATGTAATCAATTTAAATTTAATATATAAAATGAATCCCCACAGCATCAAAAATACAAATGGATTTATATCCTTGAAGTGTTGTGTCAAAATAATTCCTAATGAAAACGGGATATTAAAATCACCACTTGTCCTAACTTTTCAATTCTCACTCTAGTCGTCAAAGAGAAGTTGAGCAAATGAGTGAAAAGAAAGGTAATCCTTCAGACAATGGGTTAAATCATTTTTTTTTCATTTGACATATAATAAATCATGATGGCTGCCGACAGTGTTCCCTTTTAATTAATTGCTGATGTGCGGAATAATCAAATAACACATAAACATATTTAGTTAATTATCCATTTTTTATTTTTGGTCAGGTTTGGGTAAGCCTTGGTTAGGTTTGGTTTGTTTAGATAAGGTTAGGTTAGGTTTGGTTTGTTAATTTGAGGTTTTTATTTAACACAGAAATATTGCTTGTTTCAACACGTACAAATATACATACAAACCAAACCTGACAACAAATAAAATTAAAAATAGCTAACTAATTAAATATATATTTCGATTAATCCACACATCAGCAATTAATTAATTGGGAACACTGTCGGCAGCCATCTTGAATAATTTGTTAAATGCCAAATAATTACTGAACCCCTCACCTGAAAGATTACCAAAATAAATTCTCGTAGTAAATTTCTGTCGAGAGAAATCCATTAGGCGCCCATATGCTTTACATTGGTAATGGACATGGTCAGATACAATAATGGATTTATAAACAATGACTGGAGAATTGACTTTTTAGAATTGAATTGATTTAAGTATCATGAACTGGTATCAGGGTTTTGGTGGAGTTTGACTGAAGCTAACCATGTGCAAGGATGTAATTTTGGTCTATAAATGAACGTCTTTTGGATCCACTGCCAAGTTTTCAACGGCTTCGAAGAGATCTTCAGTCAATTTAATTTCTTGATCAGCTTTGCTCAATTTTTCTGCAGCTTCCAACTCGTTCTCATCAACTTGAGTCGCTTTGTCGATAAACTTTTTGTCCCGTTTGTCAATTTCGCTGTCCATCTTCCCTTTATCTTTTGGTGCACTCGCTCTCTCTTCGTGTGCGCTCTTTCTTTCGAGGGCGACCGTTAAAATTTCAGCCAATCGGTGGGCGCAGTGTATCATTTCTTTTGTTTCTTCTTTAGTTATTGTCACAACGCGTTCCGCGTCTGTACTTTTTCTCGTATTGACGGATTTGCTAAAAATTGTACTAGACACTTGTCCGTTTTTTAAATTTTTATCATTTGCGTCTTTTTTGACTACGGGTGGGTCGTGGTAAAATGGCGTCGGGCAATCATCGTAGAAAAACTTAACAGGAAACCCAGCCAAAGAATTGTTGTAATTCTGCCAGAAACTACTCCATTCGCCACGCTCTTTCGTTTGGCTCATATCTAAGTTGCTCTTCGGTAATACATCTGAACTCTCGTTATTGATTTGAGTATTCAATTGATCGTTTTCGATCCAGCTCGTATGACAGCTGGAACTGGAACTGAAGCATACATTTTGAGAATTTGGGCTGATGGTCGCTTGATTTGATGCAATATTCGAAACTGTAGAATCTCTTTTAATCATTTTAGGATGTATAGACACCCCATTTGGTGTCAAATCACAAGGGGAATTGTCACAAGTCGAAGCATCGGACGTAAAATCAGGAGAATTCGACGAGTAAACCAATTCAGAGTTCCTCGAAAGGCTAGAACCTAGAGAACACTTCCTTGCGAAATTAATCCGGTCTTGTTTTCTAGAAGGACTTTCATATGAAGAAGTTATTGATCTTGGACTAAAACTTTGTAATGAACTCCTCCTGACGTACGGCCTTGAATGATTCAAAACGTTCTGCGTTGTAAACCTTCCTTCATTTAGATTCTTTTCACTCTTGCGCCGTCTGGATATCCTTCCTGCCTTTTCCTTCCCTTTGATATTGGTTTCTTCGTCAGAGTCTCCAAAATCGGATATCTGCGCTAGATCTAGAGACATCTTATCATGATAGATACACTCATCGCTTCTGTATTCTGTGTCAACGTTTCTTTTTATTCGACTAAAGCTAGTCTTTCTATGCGTGCTCTTGGACTGGCGTATTCCTCCTGATTCAACGGAATACTTCAAAATTCCGCAAGTCCCCGGTAGGGAGTTGGTTCTGTGATTCTTCCGCGGCGCCGGGCTTCCACAAATACTCAAATCATTCTTGACAAACTCGTCCGAAGTCTCCTTGATTATATCACGGGGATTCCTCGACCCCGAAGCAGGGCTTCTTCCATTTTGTTTTGTCTTCCTTTCCTGGGTTTTAATTGATGATGCATTTGACAAAATCGAAGACGGTCGAGTAGGTGTTGATTTTTTAGTGACTTTTACCGTCGTCTTTTGTTTACTTTCTTCGAAAATATTGTCTGAAAGTTTTTCTGTAATTGAATCTCTTTCCGATTTTCTGCGCTCGGTTCTGCTTGTTAAAGATTTGCTAGCACTCATTTTAGACTAGAAATCACTATATTTAATGTTTTTATCAATCAGTTAAATTACAACTGTAAATTCAAAATATATTTCAAGTATTTTTCACTTTTAAATAAACACAATTTCAACAAAGCACCAAAATTCGTTCGCGAAACATAATATTGTATCTTTTTCTATTGCACAATATTATTATTGCTGTCTATGCTTTACTTTAAGCTTACGTTGTTCACTGTTAGGGGTCCAGATTTATACTAAAGTTAAACAGGTAGATATTTAAATACTTAACCGTTCACTTGGCACACATCGGTTCTGGTATATACCTACCTTTTAACTGTGTTTGAGGGAATACCCGTTGAAATATGTCAGGCACGTTGATCAAATTAAGGGTGTCTCTTGAACTGTGGGCGCACGGGAGTTTCCAAAACTTTGATTGATTGCGGCAAATAATGGAAAATTGAGCCTTTTAATGTTTCGTATATTTTCATGCGTCTTGTCCAGGGCGTTAGTGATAGTGACAAAACCAGGGCTGTGGAGTCGGAGTGAAAAGTTTGATCTTTGTATTTATGCATAAGGTAAATGTGACCTTTTGAGAATAAAATGGCCCAAAATAAGAAATGCAGATGCGGGATTGCTCTCATCTGTGGTCGGAATGAGTCACTAACACATCACCATATAGCCAATGGAGTGCCAGGGTGGCCATTTGAAAACAACACCTAGTGAGGAAAGTGTATTATTTCAAATTTCTTAAGTTATCAATCTAGTAACGGTGTGTACCTTTTTCCTGAACCACCCATTGTTTCAACTTGATTCAACTAAGAGTGTTGTGACAGAAAGCCCTGAGGCAACTCTGACAGAAAGTTCACTATAAAACCCCCTGTTTAGACATGGTCAACTACTAGATTTTTCAATTTGTGAGATGGTCAACTACTAAAAACAAAAATATGACTTTTCAGCAGGCCCTTTCGTAATTTTTGTTACATAATATTAATTAAGACATGATCCAATATGCGTATACTTGCTTTGCCTTCATTCTGTACAATGCTAAACCTTAATCGTTTTTTTTGTTGAAATTTTCTCTTAAACGGTCAGCTTCTGGTATATTTACCTTACTATGTAAAACTTTTGCTATTGGCCGGATTGGTTGGTTGGTATTTAATTGAATACACATAAAGGAAAGGTATGAAAAAAACGCGACGAAATTAAACTTTTTTTCGTCGAAGTTGTGTTTTTGGTAAATGCTTGAGTCGGAGTTGTATTTTTTTTAACGATTCCACAGCCCTGATAAAAATACAAGTTCATGTTCGATTCTGACTCCGGCCAAAACACCCTGACTCCACAGTCCTGCCATAAATGAGTACAATTTTTTTTTTATCTATAAATATATATATATGTTACAGTGAAACTGTATTCTCTGTGAAAATGTATCAAGTAATAGATTTGTATGACAACATGATTTCACTGGTCACCACGATCAGGGTAATTATTGGCCCAAGTCGATGATCTGCCGGCCTAAGTTTTGGTTTGCTTCAATGAAACAAAATTATCAAGCAGTGCCTTTCATAAAAATAGAACCAAAGAAAAACACAGACCAACATAGGGCGGTCAAATTTAATTTCAATGACAGCTTGGGGAAGAATATATTTTCACTGAGAATACAGTTTCACTGTAACAAATAATTATACTGAATGACGCAAAGTTTGAGAAGAGTTTGAGTTTCGTAATACATCCAATATTATTTATTTACCTGTGTCGAATCGCTTTGGAAAACGAGTCATGCATGAACATCGACAACCCTTTGTAGATTAAGTCTGGAAGAATTGCGTTGCCATGGAGACGCCTTCATCATCATCAGCCACCGTCTGGCCAAGCGCCAGAAGCGTAACTATGCATCGAATCATCTTATAAAAAAAACAATGTCCTATATATGGACTCTTCACGGAGTTTGTCTCAAATATAAATATTTTTTTAATTAAGGATTTCGACTGAGGATGCTTTTGAAGCAATTTCAAAATCAAATTTGAATTATGTACTTTTACATAAGTTTTGTAGCTAACGACCCGGGTTTCGCCTTTCGGCATCTTCAGGCATTTCAAGTGCACGGGTGTACTTAAACTGTTGAAACCCGGGTCGTTAGCAAACAAACTAGTGGAAAAGTACAAAATTCAAACAATTCAAATTTGATGTTTGTTTTTCTACCATGCCTGACATCAAAGTTGGTATGGTTACCTCACCTCCTATATTGCGATCCCTATCTCAGCGCTATATGAGGGTTGAAATCATTAAAGAAAAAAAAATAATCGCTATGTGCGCTAATGGAGCATATGGACTCACTGAGTATATCTCAACATATTTTATTTTCTACGAGAACTGCTTGCTACTCAACATCTCCTCTTCGAAAAGTTGAAAGTATACGAGGACTAGTGGTTAGCTAATCGCTGTCACTGCGTCGCTCTTTGGGATCGGAGAGGTGGGAAGGGATTTTTAACGGCGCAAGCACCCTGCCAATATTATCTCTTAAATTTCTTGAACAATACATGGCGCATCGGCGTGAGATGTGACATGTATTGTGCATTCCATTTTTTAAAATAAACAAAAGAATCATAACAGGTTTTTATAAATTTTATTTATTATGATAGAAAAGTACATTTTTTTTATATCAATAAAAATAATCACTAAATATATAAAAATACATGTTTTATAAAAAGGTACAGAAAATTTTGTTAACTAAATCAAACCATTACATCAATATACAGAAAATAGGTCCCATTTTTTTGGAATCCGGCATCAATTTAAACATTGCCGATTTGGCGAATCGGTACACCCGAAATCTTTGAGAGCCTATGGATTCGTTTGGTTTTTAATTTGGCTTAGATCCGAAATTTTATGTATGTTTGTATGATAACGTCTTTCCCAAATCGCATTATGGTAAAGAGTGAGCCGAAAGTTTTTACAAATATACCAAACGTAATACTACGTGTCAGACGAGTAAATCAATCATTTGTAATTTTGAGTTTTGTTGCCAACGATCCGGGTTTCGCTTTTCGGAATCTTCAGGCATTTCAAGTGCACGAGTGAACAACTTGAACTGACGCATAATTAACAGTTTGTATCGCTTATATCATAGGTTCCCAACCTTTTCGGTTGGCGACCCCTTTTATAAAAAGCCATTTTTAATAAGGTAATTAAAGATAAACAACAAACAGGCATTACAGTGAATATTTTTTTAGTTAACTGTAAGTTGGCGACCCCGTTTGGGGTCACCACCCATGGGTTGGGTACCTGTGGCTTATATATAAGAATAAAAGGAGGTCACCAAGCAAATTACTATTATCAGGTATCGTAAAGATGATGAAAGGCGAAACACGGGTCGTCAGTGACAAAACTCATGAAAAAGTACAAACGATTCAAATTTGATTGAAATTCCATCAAGCACCTTCATTCGAAATTAAATCAATACTACTCGATTCCGAATGCCTTGAAAAGGGCGTGGTCCAAATGCAATAACTGAAGCCGACACAGCGACCATTTTGTTATCAGTATTCCGTAAGGATGTTATAACAATAAATAACAGAAAAATCATTTCCCACAAATGAAATGTGGAACAAAAAGATGTCCCGAGATTGCGTCATTCGTCACTGCGTTACCTTACTTTGAAAAGGTCCAAACTGACTTTATGGGCCAAAAGGGTTGCAAGTATAACTGTTTTTTTTTGTCAACTGTTGACGGTGTTCGCCATGAGCGAAACCGGTCCTGATCGAATAAATTTTATGTGGAATAAGTACTAAAAAGTTTTTATTATTTTTTTTTTGCGAATGGTCAGTTCAAGTACATGCATGCACTTGAAATGCCTGAAGATCTCGAAAGGCCAAACCCGGGTCGTTAGCGACAAAACTCAACTGGTAAGGTACAAAATTCAAATTTCATATTGAAATTCCATCAAGCACCTTCTCAATTGTAACATTTAATTAACGCATGTATCTCAAAACAGGGTCAAGATCATTCAGAACCTTTTCATAGTAGGGCGTCGACTGGCAGAACAGGTTTTAGAACATAACACTCTTCCATCTCTCATTATCACAATTATATTTTTTGTATTTGACAAATAATTCATTTTTTTCTTTTTATACTACTAAAACTATACAATAAAAGATACATTTTAAGCCACGTTTGGTTAATATTTGTTGCGCTTAAGGATGCCTTCATCGTTGTATGAATAAGACACGAATCAACACTCAAGCAACCGGCATTTTCGCAGTGAAGTCACAGATAAACCCGCACTTTTCACCGGGTCCGCCTATATAATTTTCAATTTCAAACTAAATGAGCGACAAAGGATACGGTTTTGTCTATGGAAATTAATAATGTTTATTGCCTATGCCATATGAAAACATTGCAGTCATCAGAAAAAAATTAAATAACATTGCAAATTGGCAAAGAAGTCAACCGAGTGAGTTCCGACCAAAACAGCTTATTATAATCTAATATATAAAAATAAATGTTTGTTTGTTCGTATTTTATGCGTTGCCATACCGTTCATCCGATTGCGATAAAACTTTCTCAACTTTTTGCTTGCACTTGTGCGAAGGTTATAGGCATAGTAACATTGACCAACAAAAGGTCTTTTATATAAAGATTAATGTATTTTAATATTTTATGCGCTGACATACCGTTCATTTTGACAAATTATTGTTGCTCTTGCGCAAATTTTATATACATAGTACAATTAGCTCTCAATAGGCGGCGCGTGTGTTGTACCATAGACAATCGTCATCGATACCAATCTGATAGTGAAATTAAATCAAAATTATTTATCAAAAATTTTGTGCATCCGAAAGCACTTAAATAAACACTTTATTTCTTTGAGTGGCATTGAAACGCTCACTCACGGCCATGTGAAAAATGCCGACAACCGAAACAATACAGTTTAAATTCGCTAAAGCTCTTCCTAGTGGCATCCCCATTGGCAGGCTGGTTCTACTCATTGGAAGAACAAACAACTCATGTTCACGATTCCTCAAAAAAAATCATCAAGAACATTAAATTTTACATTCTCAAGAATGGTGAAAATTTCATTTTGGTATGGGATAAGCCGAAAGAAATGACTATGGCCAAAAAAACGCAACTCCACAACAATGATAAAAACACATTCACAAAGGCCCGGGTGTTTACGCATTGCGACAATTTCCGCGTAAGTTCCGTGCCGGGCTTATGTTTGTTTAATCATGTTGGCCATATTTGAAATACAAAAAAATAAACAGCAAATTCAGCCAAATCCAAAGCGATTTTAGTTAGTGCCGGGTGTTTGAGTGTTAACTCTTGTCGGCCATATTTGATATACAAAAAAATAAACAGCAAATTTAGCCAAATCCAAGGCGTCTTCTGTGGATTTAATCTGTTTTGTTCGATGCATTCAATCTGTGATTGGATTAATTGATTACGTAATTTATTTACAGTATGTCATGATTTTTTATCACCATTTTGATATTTTCTAACAGATGGCCTCGTCAGCGGCGGATCAGGCCCTTGTGAGGCACAATATAATTCTATAGGCCATCTTTTTCGACTGTTGAAAAATATTATGGATCAAACAATGTACGGTATTCCTCGCAGTTCACTAGAAACAATTCAGAATGAGTACCTTGCACACCCGCATTGACATTGAAATTCCATCAAGCACCCTCAGTCGAAATTTTTAATTAGATGAATCCGTTAAATAAATTCACTAATAAGTTTGTAATTTGTCACTAGCACCGGGGTTTCGTCTTCCGGCATCTTCAGATGAACGTGAACTGTCAGTTTAGAACAAGTATTGAACGTATGCGACAGCACAAAAAAAACATGGCCTAGATGCCATCATAGACAAAACTAAATCAGGATGTTAACATTGTACTTTTTGATTATCACGGTTTTCATAATACAATGGTTATCAACCAAAATTGACTACAAGAACAGCTGACAACATTTCATGCAAATATTCCATCACATATGACGTCCATGCCGTCATCGCAATGTCCTTTCAAGGAAGAAAGCATTGACTACAAAATTTATGAAAAGTATAGGAACTAAAAATCCTTTGTGAAAAAATGAATATCTGCTAAGAGTACAAGAATTTCTTAACAAAAAAGCAGTAACTAGATTTCTAAGCAAAGAGGCAGTCAATGTAACTACAAACTGTTGCTTGAAATTAGTTCATTAACCGCTATTTATTACTTTAAAACAAAAAACACATTTTTCCCAAAAGTTTGTCTGTCAATAGCTGCCTTATTGCTTGGAAAGACAGTATAAGATTTGTTCTATACGTTTTACGATATCGAATAACCATATGAATGGTCAAAGCAAAATATTTCATAATGTTAAGCCGATCGTCCTCTTTTATGAAAGTGACAAAAAACTTAACACGTCAAATTAAAAAAGGCACGATGAACACGTGTTAAGCGTCAAGCCGAATGTTAAGCTGATCGTCCCCTTTTCGGCAAGGGGACAAATAAGTCAATTGTCACCATGTTATGAAAGTGACAAAAAAACTTGATGCTTCAAATTAAATAAAGGCACGATAAACACATGTCAGGCGTCGACATAGTGGCAACGTTTTTGCTTTTGACACGCCTTCTTCGATAACACAATGTTTTTTGATCATTTGGTTTTTAATTGGTCAACCTAGTAATGAATGAGCAGAATTTTCGAAAATAACGACTCCACGGCCCTTACATTTTTAATTTGACATGACCCCATGGCAGAAGAGATGTCTCACTCAATTTTCACGACTTTACTTGAGATCCAAAAATCACCAATAATCGATATTATCTCATTTTACCCAGTTACAAATTATCTTTTCGTTATTTTCAAAGGCAACACTTTGGCTCTCTGATTTATTTCTCCCATATAGAATATTTATTTGAATCATCATGAGTTTTGTCGCTTACGACCCGGGTTTCGCCTCTCAGCATATCCAGGCATTCCAAGTGAACAGATGTACTTGAAGTGACAGTTCACTCTGCATTTGTACAAGTACATCCATACATTTGTAATGCATGAAGACGATGAAAGGCGAAACCCGGGTTGTCAGCGACAAAACTTATGAAAAAGTGCAAAATTATAAATGATTGAAATTTGATATTGAAATTCCATCAAGCACCCTCAGCAGAGCTATGAACAAGAAAAGTGATTTTAATACATATTAAAATAACTTCATATCCACTTTTCCTATTCATGTGTCTCTCTCATACATGTTACATATTATTTTTGTACCTAGTGGCACTCTAGGCTCAAAACTGGTAAAAACCAAGTTACGTACCTTTTATCGTAAGGGGCCGAAATTATTAATTTGTATTTCTCTTCATGCCGACTTACATGAAAAATGTGTTCATTCGACTCCACCCTCTTTTTTTCATGGAAAGATTCTTTCATGTGCCGTAAAACGGGTCAATACACTTTTTACCCTTCACGACTATGTATCTTCATACCTGCGCCACATAATTCAAATATGAATGGCTTGAAACTTGTTTCTATGGTCCTACTACAGTCATGACAATATTTCTCAAATATTCACTATCGTTATGAAGACACAGTAAATTTTTTCGATGTCTCTATTCACATTGAATCGGGGTGAATAGATACGGGAGGGTAAATCGAGACTCGACAGGTGAATAGAGACAAAAATACAGATTGTAATGATTGGAATATATGAACCTCTATTCTATAAGAGTCTATTCATTCCGTTTTACGGTACTTATTAACCAAAAAAAACGTGATTGATTTTAATTTTCGTCCAATAAAAGGGAAATTTTTAAGGGGTCAAAAAGTAAGGATGCACAGGCATCGAACTTAAACACGTTTATTAAAATTTTGGCCAATCATTTAGTTGGTTTGGTTTTGTCATTCGAGAGATAGTATTGAAGTCATTGTAAAGAATTATATATAAATAGTGAAAAATACATTGGATACTTAGTAAAGTTGCGCTAAAGTTCAATCCTTGTTTTTGTCTCTATTCACATGCCAGTCCTTATTCGCACCGTTTTACCGGTAGTTAAAAAAAATCGTATTTAATATGGAATAGAAAAACGATAAACTGAGACGCGATCTTAATTCAACTGATTCGGGGCGGACTCGGCGTGCTGAAGCGAGAACATGTGACCCACTGATTCCTCGCGCCCCATGTTACCTTTACCGCAAGGCCGACAAAAGAACGTGTCATTACCGAGGAAAACAATTCCGGTCGCATTTAACAGAGCCATTTCGTCAGCCGAAACTTTCTGACCGACGACGCCTCTGTTAGCGTTACCCTTCGCAGGCTTATTATCTTTGCTTTTAGCGCCGTTGTCCACCGTTTTACTTTTAGCGTTGCTCTTTTTAGCGCTGTTCTTTAATGCATCCTGTTCGACGATCGTGTATGAACTTTTGGGCGGAGTCGCGTTGGCGTTTTGTCTCGACGCCTCTTTGTTCAATTTCGCGACGTGGTGTTCCGGTAAAGCGACGTGCGACACCAAGGCCCCGTGGCCTCTGAACGAAATCGAGCACGCCATGCAGTTGAAGACGTTGCTTCCCGCGTGGTGGATGTACTCGATGAGCGTGTCCGGGTTGTGGGGTAGAGTGCGTACGTGTTCGAACGCGGCGACAATGTTATCCAGCGGCAGACGGCAAGACATGCAGAACAGCTTCTGCGCGTCGTTCCTCTGCGGCACTATCTTGGCGTACGAGAGGTGGGGAGGTTGCACGGCGGTCGGCTGACGCAGGTACTGCTCCTTCACTTGGATGTGTCGGTTCAGCTCGATGTGTTCCAGCGCTTTCTGTAAATTAAACAATGAGTCACTGTATTTTTTTTTTTTAAATAAAAAAAAAATTTGGCATTACAGCTAACGCCAATGCACCAAATATTCTTAATTGTGAAAGTCCTACAAGATTAACTCAATGATAAATAATGAATCAGTCGTGTACAAATCAACGATAAATTACATACACCCGGCCCAAGATCTCTTTTTCAATTAAAAAAATCTGACCTTGCCGGGAATTGAGCCCGGGCCCCCTGATCGCTAGGACAAAGCTCTTGCCACTAGACTACAAGGACCGACTGTATTAACATTTCAATAACCATGACTACACCAACTGTTATATACCAGGAACGCCAATTGGCGTCCTACACAACATGACTCCTTAGCATAAAAGAAAATATTAATATTTTTTTTTTAACTGTGTCATGTCCTCACGGAGTTTATCTCAACAAATGTTTTTTCTGCGAGAACTGTTTGTTACTCAGTTGCTCAGCCTCTCTTCTTCTAAGAGCGTAGGAATGGAAAGGATAGAGGATTAGGACAGGAATAGTGATTAGCTAATCGCTGTCACTATACGTCGCTCTTAGGGATTATGAACAACACAAACACCTATGCCTTTGAACAGATCTATCGACTGAAAAAATCCGCTCGTACGGGGAATCGAACCCGGGCGGTCCGGTACGCAAGCCAATAACGTTGACACTGCGCCACAGACCAGACAATAAAATACATGACAAAAAAACAATACATATAAGAAAGAGTACTGTTTGATTGTAGTTTAGTCAAAAGTGTATTAAAAAAAAGAGACAGGGCGGTGTAAAAATAGAGACAACTTACATCCAGCCAGAGGAAAAAGTCGCCACACGCGAGGCACTCGTACATGATCGGCTGCACGTCGTAAGTGGCCGATATGAAGTTGTCCAGCAGCAGTGTCTTCTGGGCGGGCGTCACCTCCGTGCACGCGGCCATCTTGTTCGATATCTCCGAGTGCTGCTTGCCCGAGAAGTGGCCGTTGATCTTCTTGGCCGTGGTCATGCGCTTCACGTTGCATATGAGGCACGCGTACGAGCCGTTCGTGTGACGGAAGCCGTGGTTCTTACGCACGTATCTGTTGGAGAGTACAAAGTCAATTTTTATAATTTATTTATTCCCAACTTGGATTCCCCATGGAGTTAATCTCAACATATGTGAATTGAATACTCAAAATTAGGCAGGAAGAAAACATGGCAAGATTTAACTATATTTTAGTAAGAGTCTTGATTTTGGTTGATGCTAGAGTCGGAGTCATGTTTTTTTATAGTGACTCCACAGCCCAGGTAATAAGTTTCTGGTTGACGGTGGTTAAATATTTTCTATTTGGTAATATTGTTCAAATAAATTTAATAAAAAACAAACAGAAATAGTTTACGTACAAATTATTTGGCAATCACTTCTAATTAATAATTTGAACTGAGGGTGCTTGATGTGATTTCAATATCAACTTTGAATCGTTTGAATTTTGTACTTTTCCATGAGTTCTGTCGCCAAAAACCTGTGTTTCGCCTTTTGGCATCTTCAGGCATTTCAAGTACATCCGTGCACTTTAAATGCCTGAAGATGCCGTAAGGCGAAACTCCGGTCTTTGACGACAGAACTCGTGAAAAAGTACAATATTCAAATGATTCAAATTCGATATTGAAATCCCATCAAGTCCCACCCTCTGTCGAAATCCTTAATTATATCTAAACATATATTTTTTCTACGAGAACTGCTTGTTACTCGGTTGCCCAGTATCCCATTTCGAAGAAATACCTTGTACCTATAAATACCTCCTCATACCTTGTAATTCTTGCATTACTTAAAGTTATGTACAAATATCACCGATTTGTTGTTTCTCTTATCAGTTGATAATGCTCGCCATCATTTCGTTTGTCGCATTTTTTTCACTTATTATCGGTTATACAGTTGCCCAACCCCTTTTTTTTGCAGAGATTAAGGATTGAAAGGATACGATGACTCGGACGGGACTAGTGGTTAGCTAATCGCTCTCGCCATGCGTCACTCTTTGGGATAGGAAAGGTGGGAAAGGATTTATTATTTTTATTATAGTGCCACTCCACCAAGCAATGACAGTGAACACCTTGAAAGATACCACTCATCGCATCGGCACAAACGACACCCTCGGTGCTACTAACCTCAGAAGGGAACTCTCTTCAGGTACTCCGACGCTGTCCATTCGGTTTGGGGGCTGCTGTACTGTGGTCCTGGCGAGGAAGTCGCCCAGCACGTCGTCGTCCTTCTCTTTGCTGGGGGCCACATCCAGGGCGGCCACCAGGAGTTTGTTGTGATTTGGTGAATCGACGTGGCCTGTAAATATATTCAGATTTGTTATCCATGAGGTGTGGAGTTTACCGCTTAAACGCTAGCGTCACGTGGGTGTGACATGTCAAATTAATGTCATGAAAATTTTTATCACATTAATTTGACATTTGATATCAATGATATATTTAAAGCGGGCTGTGGAGTCGGGGCTTTTTGGCCGAAGTCGGAGTCGTCGCGTCGATTTGGCCGGAGTCGGGAATTTTGAACTTTTTATTTTTGTATATAATATGTCAAATTTGGCTATTGGCCGGATTGGCAGGGTTGATATTTAATTGAATACACATAAATAGGAAAATTAGGCAAAAAAAAGTGACGATATCCCACTTTTTCAGTCGGAGTTGTGTTTTTGGTCAATGTCAGAGTCGGAGCCAGAGTCATGGTTTTGATAAATGCTGGAGTCGGAGTCGAACTTTTTTATACCGACTCCACAGCCCTGTATTTAAGTATGCTCAATTACATATTAATATATCGTGTCATTAAACATTCATTTCCTGCAAAGATTCAAATAAAATTAATAAAAAAACAAACAAACGTAGTTTACGGCCTTGTGGGATTAAAACGTTAAATAAACAACGAAAACATACAACCGTCACTTGCGTTGATCCTCTGCCGTAAAAGCGACATATAGTCAAAAGATTAGGACCGGTTTAACTCATTGCAAGCATTTTCAAGACATACTAAAATTGGTTATGGGGAACACGGAATACGCGTCTTTTTTTGTGTGTTGATTTCTCCTGTAGCCAATTCTCTTATTATTATTCTGTCGTGATCTACGCAAACTAAAATCATTTATTTTTTTAGTAAATTTATTTGAATCGTACGAAAAAAGAGGTTTATGCACACAGCTTTGTTTTAAAAGGAAGATTTAGCTTTGATGGCACTTTTTTTTCAGTATAAACCAGGGCTGTGGAGTCAGTAAAAAAAGTCCGACTCTGACTCCAGCATTTACCAAAACCACGACTCTGACTAAAAAAGGTTAACATCGTCACTTTTTCCCCTAATTTTCCTATCTATGTGTATTCAATTAAATATCAACCCTATCAATGCGGCCAAAAGCCAAATTTTACATATTAAATGCAAAAATAAAAAGTTCAAAAATTTCAAAATTTCCGACTCCGAGTACGACTACGACCAAAAAGCTCCGACTCCACAGCCCTGGTATAAACAGGAAAAAAGGAAAAATCCCAATCTAATTGATTGATTGATTGCACCTTATTAGTATCATTATGTTATTACATTGTTTTGATTCTATCACCCCCTTCCTTGTTTCCTTTAGAAGGAAAAATACCCGTAATCCATTTTGTAATTTCATAATTTAAAATGTTAGAATTTATCTTGCTTCATTACTTAAGCAAACTTTGCGATAGTAAGTCTGAAGATGCCTCTGAAAGAGGCGAAACACGTGTCACAGTTAGTTACACAATACGTGGAATAATCAAAGTTATTTTAAATTTTATATTAAAATGAACTTCCACAAAGTTACCGCCGAAACCATCGAAAATACTGGTATAAACAAATTGGATTACAGGTTCCCAACTCATGGTTCGCCACGGGTTTTCTGTTGGGTCGCCAACTAATACAGGCAACTAAAAAAATATTTACTATAATGCAATCACGTTGTTTTTCTAAATTACATAATTGAAAATGCCTTTTTGAATTCCATAGGGTCGAGGAACACATGGCTTTAATAATTAACGCCACCTGAATAAGGTTGGGAACCTATGAATAAGATGGTCTGAATAAAACAGATGACCAATTTCATTTCTATTCTGACCATTTAATATAAATTCAGACCGAAACTGTAACAAATTTCAAGATTTTATACTCCGTCTATTTAAGGAGGGATCAAGTCACTAACCTTCGATATTCTTCTGGTGGGCCGGCACCTCCTTCCTGCACACGCCGCAGTATGCGTATTTTCCGATCGGGTCGACGAATATTTTATTGACAACGTAGTGCAGGTCGGTGAGTTTGAAGCTGGCAAACGACTCCGGATAGTTCTTCATCAGCTCGCGCTGCTCCTTCAGATTGTAGGCGACGAGCCTATCCCCGTGCTCCTTGAGCTCAATGTGAGGCTTAGGATCCCTAGCGTCGCAAGCCACCCCGCAAACGGCGCAGTTCAGCAAGCTGTCGTCGATCAAGCACGTCGTGAGCCTGTTAATCATCAAGGATTTCGCCGACACAGCATCTTTCTTGACCTTCTTCGCCTTCTCGACAACGTTCGGAACCTTTTCAGCGATACTAATCTTTTCTACGGTCGTATGGTTATCCGAAACACTATTACCGACTACCGATCTATGAAATTGACTATTTACGTGCGTCAACATGACGCTTTCGATCGTTTCTGACGGATTAATGTCAAAATGTCCGTTACAATCAACGCATTTACTAACGCGGCTTCCGTTTACTCCGCCCGCGTCACTCTCCGAATTATTCGTTTTCCTTTCGGACGGGAAAACATATTCAACGGATGCGTCGGAATCTTTTTTACACCCACTAGATACAACAGGCGCCTCTTTAACATCACCTTCTAAAGCGTCGGCCGAAAACCGATTCATTTTAGCCATCAGCTCCGACAGACCTTTCTTTAGGAACACGCGAGCTGCTTTTACAACGTTTCCGTCAGCGCTGTGTTCATTTTCAGCCATATCCGCCTGAGTTTTATCGAGAATTTTAGCAAAATGCGCTATCTCCCTTACCAGTTTACCAGGCGTCGATTCATATGAAGTCGACTCCTTAGCGCAGTTCTCGTAAGTCGGATTAAGGCTTTTACGGATAAACACGGTCTTCGCCGAGTTCTGATCACCGTCCGACATACCCTGCCTCCAAATTTTTTTATCCGGTACGGCGCTATCCGAATTTAAAACGTTTGAATCTGCCGCGTTGTCAAAATTGTTAGTTTTTTTAACATCGTTCGGCGGATTTAACATTGAAATTTTGACTCTATTTATCAGTGAATCAATGTCAAATAAATCCGGAGGCGTGTTTTTTATTTGTCCACTGACAGAACACGCCGATGTGTTGATGTCAACTTCATTTACAACGGAACCGTCAACAACTAGAGATTCTGAATTGAAAACATCGGATAGTAGTTGTTTATCAACCGAGTTCTCCCGTGAAGATTTCATGTCGACGGTTGTATTCTGCATCCTAGTATCGAGGGTCGTTGCTCTCGGTGACGGTATAACTTCAAAGTCAGCCTCGTAGGCCTCCGCAGCGGTCCGGGGATTGTTTCTCTCCCTGAACAGTCGCAGAGACGGCTGGGGTGGATCCAAATCGGCCGAGGGTTGCAAGTTGTCTTCCGGTTTCTGCGAAATCGTGGACATGAACTGCTTGAACGAAAAGGCCATCTCGGTTTCTAAAATCAACAAAGAAATTCAAATACTGTATTCTTAAATAATATTTAAAATAGGAAAGTTTGCCCAACACTACTAAATTTATTTCCTATGGGTTTAATTCAGGGCTATGGAGTTGGGGTTTTTTGGCCAGATTCGGAGTCATTGCGGCGTTTTCGTTAAGAGTCTGAAATATTGAAAAGTTTCAATTGTATTGGCCGGATTGGTTGGTTGGTTGATATTTGATTTAATACACATAAATAGGAAAGGCAGGGGAAAACCATTTACTTGGTACTACTCCATTATAGCGCGGTGCAAAAATAACAATGTATTTTTAGTACAACAGAAATTATATTTCATTAGGTTGGAAAAAAAACGTGGGAAAGTTAAACTTTTTTCAGTCAGTGGTGTTTTTTTTAACGACTTCACAACCCTGGTTTAAGGAATAATGGAGTTGGATCTTTGTAGGCTTCGATAGATGATGACATCCATTCAAATCCAAGTCCACCCAGTTTAATCAATAAATAAACTCTACATCATGACAGATGAGGTTTAAAAAAAATATACACATTTGGTTCGCAATGCAACGCGTATTTTTCGCGGTCCAGGTAAAAATGCACTGCGTATTTTTCGCGTTCCAGGTAAAAATGCCCTACGTAATTTTCGCATTCCAGGTAAAAATGCACTACGTATTTTTCGCGTTTAAGGTAAAACCCCAGCATATCAAACAAACACAAGTGTGTAAACAAAGGATTGATTGCTGTCTATTAAAAGTAACAAAGACGCTATCTGCAGTTTTTTCCTTTCACTTCCAAGTGACGTAAGGTTAACGAACCCTTTTCAGAATAATCAATAATATTCCCGTGATAAAAAAAGATGTTTATCAAAAACGCAGATAACAGTGCAAATGCATTTTCATTCAAATACGGAACAATCAACAAATTTACAAAAACAAATGCATTCATTGGCAGGTGTTTTGTTTGAATTTTTTTATTGCTTTTTTCCGCCCATATCAGCTCCCTATTAGAAGCATTTTTTTAACCATGTCCGCTCCCAACTTGGAGCATATGGACTCGTCACGGAGTTTATCTCAACATATGTTTTTCTACGAGAACTGCTTGTTACTCAGTTGCTCAACCTCTCTTTTTCGAAGAGAGTAGGGATGGAAAGGATACAAGGACTAGTGCTAGTGATTAGCTAATCACTGATACTGTGCTTCGCTCTTTGGGATCGGAAAGGTGGGAAGGGAATTTCAACAACACAAACACCGGATGCCTTTGAACAGATTTATCGACTGAAAAAATTCGCTCGTACCGGGAATCGAGCCCGGGCGGTCCAGAACGTAAGCCAACGAAGTTGACACTGTGCCATGGAACAGACAAGCATTTGGATGTCAATAAATCGATTCTTTTCGAAGGCAAAGTGTGTTTGTGTCGTTTCCTTTTTAAAATTTCTTCCCACCCTACCAATCCCAAAAAGTGGAATGGTTAGCTAACCACTAGTCCTCATATCATTGCAATAATTACTCTCTCAGGAAAAGAGAAGTTGAGCAGCTGTGACAAGCGGTTCTCATAGAAAAAAAAATTGAGATTATTCCGTGAGGAGTCCATATGCTCCAAGTTGAGGGCAGACATGGTAAAAAAATTGAATAAGGGGCTGGTTTGCTCTCTCTCTTCCTTCCGAGTTCCTGACAGTAAAACCACCACACTTATAATATTTGCCTCAAGCATCCGTTTACGAAGCACAGTACAGTAACCTCCCGGTTAAGTACGCAAAAAATGTGGTACGCATCCCGGTTAAGTACGCATGAAAAATGGCAAAAAACTTGGATCAATATTTATTATGCAAAAAATTAAAGAAAACTGAACACAATTATTTTATAAAATGGAAAACAGTTAAGATAACAATTAACTATTATACAAAGAGAAAAAAAACAAATTTACATTTTTATATAAGTGTCAACTGCACATTGTTTTTATTGTTTGATTTTTTTGAAATTGATGCTATTTTTACTATTTTTTTTTGAAAAATTTCAAAAGAGCATAGAAGATCGTTGTAATCAGCTCCTGCTGCATTTTTAACAACTGGGCATAAAAGCTGATTTTCTATATTTATTGCCATTTCACACAAGTTGTCAAAGCCTTCAAACTCGACTAGACATTCGTTGTTTTCCAGATCGGAATCGTCAGATAAGTGGCTTTCATCCGGTACTTCTTTCACATCTTCCAAAACATCGTCCACATCTTTGAGAATTTCCTGAACATATTCTTCAGTGTTTTCCTCGTCAATTCTTTCGAAGTTTATAGCATCGTTGGCGTCAATTTCAATGCTTACTTTTGCAAACATTGTAATGATTTCATTGATCCATTCGTTCTCAGAATTCTCAACAGGAACGGGTGTAAGGGTCATTATCTCGGTTTTGGCAAAAGAGTTTGCGATTGTCTCTGCTGCGATGGCGTCCCATGCCTCCTTAACAAAATTGGCAGCATCTAATAAATGTGCTGCATTTCCATATGCAACACCAGCTGCACCCCTTGAAAGCTGTTTTCCTAGAACTGCTTTGATGCTTTTTAAACCATCATCCATTTCATAATAGTTAAGGACTTCTTTGAGATACAAATATTTATATCGCTTTTTCAGGGCTGCAATAATTCCCATATCACATGGCTGTTTCCAGCTTGTGCAATTAGGTGGGAAAAATGCAGCCTCCACATTATCTCGTTTAAATGCCTCAAAATGTCCTGGTGCATTGTCCATAAGCACTTTCATAGAAACTTTCTGATAGCACTGACATTATTGCGCAATATTTATACCTTATTGCATCATATTTACCATATTGCACCATATTTTTTAATGTAAGTAGGAGAGGTGCAGAAAAGAAAGGGGGCGGGCCTTAAAATACGTAAGTACGCACCTCCCGGTTAAGTACGCACAATACCCTTTGATTCAATATGCGTACTTAACCGGGAGGCTACTGTATATGGTAACTTTGTGATTTTGTAAGGTGCCATGATTCGCATCCGTAAAGCACAGTACAGACAGTATGCGTGCATTGAAGATTGGCACTTGGTTCTACTATTGTACTAGAGTTCTGAGCGAGTCCCAGACTTTCCACATAGAATTGAAGATTGCTCCAGCTATCCCTTCATTAAATTTTAAATGAAGAAAGTGAGCGAGATGAAAGAGCATTTTATTTTCCATCCTACTCACTCACACACGAGTGAGAAGTAAAAGCTTATATTTTCTCGTACATTCTTTTTAACGCTATTTGATTTCACGCCGTTTTAAGTCGACTATTTTTCAGTAACTAAAAATTAAAAAAAATGTATCCATGAAAAATTAACAACAGTCCCGCGTTGGTCACGGGAATCGTGTTCATGTGAAGCGCGGTTGACTTTTACGGAAGTGGCATTGCAAGCGATAGAACATTTATAAAATATAATAATTGTTTAAAATATTTAAAAACGCGTTATGGTTTCGAAATTTGGGTATTTATCGAGATCTCTTTGAGATACGCGAGATTCTTGCGCAGTCAACGTGTTAAACAGGTCAAACGACAAAATAAAATCGAAAAGAATGTTCGAGAATATTCAATTTGTCAAAATTAATATATTATTTATTTCATTGCATATACGGTAAAAAAAAGTAGGACACGCGTTAGCCTTCAGAGCGGAAAAAATAAAAACAATATTATCAGAAATTCAAAATTGGAACAAAGATGATTTTACAAAACTTTTATCATTGTCACGTGTTCAGTACTGATTTTTAAACTTACGTTTTTTTTAAAACCATTAATTAGAGACATATTTAACGATTTTGTTAATAAACAATTTGATAAACTGACGGAATAAGTATTATGAATCATTTCTGTTTGTTTTAGATAGCGGTTTCACTTGATAACGGGTTGTAAAAACGAGTTTTGTTGTAGACAAAGGTTTCATACATTTGTATGTTGCATCATAAAAAATAGTTTAAATTGCTTGTAAAACTCGGGAATTAATGAATATTACAATTCAAACAGTAAACAACAATAATAAGACATTCGAAAACATCACAATAGAGACGCAATTGAGCAAATATCAATGAACCCGACCTTGCTTTCGGTAAATATTTCATACAAGTACCTACCGCTGTCAGCTGGGATCGTCTTTTTTAAGTCCGTGACTGGAAGATTATGCAGCCACTGAATAATAAGTAAATGCTCGGATAAATGGCGTCGCTTTTAAATGTATCGTTTATTGAAGGACTGCGACCATTTTACGGCCACATTTCCGACAATGTGATAAAGTTAAAAGTTAGGCGAAACTCCGAGCACACTTACGTTGCAACCATCGGCTTTTTGTATTCAATCTGTTTTGGTGTTGTCACTATTAAAAAACCAATACTTTTTTTATAGCGCTATCTCTTGCGCAAGCACCAAATGAACCGCTGTACAGCACGTCCATATAAAAGAGTAATTTCATTTGTTTTTTTTCATTAACCTGATACCAGCTAGAAGAATTTCCCACTTTTTGCCCTGTACGCTACGACTTTTTCAAAAATTAAAAAAGGACAATACCGTAAAACTACTTATATTATTTAAGGGCTTAGATGTCATTGATCCCTTATGAAAGCAGTATATGTTAATTGCCATACCATATGGCTTTTGGAGCGTATTTACCAGGGCTGTGGAGTCGAAGTCGGAGCTTTTTGGCCGCGTATCGTCGCGGCGATTTGGGCGGAGTCGTACTCGGAGTCGGAAATTTTGAAAAGTTTGAACTTTTTATTTTTGCATTTTATGTCTAATTTGGCTTTTGGTCGCATCGATAGGGTTGCTATATAATTGAATACACGACGAAATTAACCTTTTTTTAGGCAATGTTGGAGTCGGAGTCGTGGTTTTGGTAAATGCTGGAGTCGGAGTCGGACTTTTTTTCACCGACTCCACAGCCACAAAAAAATAATGTTATTTATGAATAAATTAGAATTAATTTGTTATGACTGGAAAATTATTTTTTTTTCCCTACTTCAAATAAAAAGAAATCCGTTCAACATATGGGTATTCTAACAATCACATTACCTCCAAACGGTGTCTCTGCATAATATTGCATTTAAAAATATGTAATTTATTCATTAATAAGCTCGTAATCGCGTTTGCGTGCCTGCACGCCGTGGCGTCTGAACGGTTAAATATCTACATGAATTGTAAATTTTAAAATAGAACAAAGAGTCACTTACTAGAAAACGATTTAACAGTGCAAGGCAATATTGGGAAACCGGTCCCAATCTTTATAAAATGTAGAAGCGCAAATTTTATTTTTATTCGTCCAGTCCGTAGTGCAGTGGTCAACGTCGTTGGCTATCGTGAAGGACTGCCCTGGTTCGAGCAGATATTTTCAGTCGATAAATCGATTCTGCTCAGAGGCAATGGGTGTTTGTGTTGTTAAAAATTCCCTTCCCACCTTTCCGATCCCAAAGAGCAACGCTAGTGACAGCGATTAGCCAACCACTGGTCCTGTCCTAGTCCTCGTACCCTTTCCATCGTCACCCTCTTCGAAAAAGAGAGATTGAGCAACAAGCAGTTCTCGTAGAAAAAAATTATATTTAGATAAACTTCATGAGGAGTCCATATGCTACAAAAAGAATGTCGTTCCATGAAGAAGTGACGGTGATTCGTTGCTCTGAGCTTAGATCAAGTCTTTGTCAATTGTTAATTGAATCAAATAAAAGCCATATGCTCCACATATGAATTGGATATTGTCATTGAAGATTAGAAATGGGTATAAAGTTGTATTGTCTAATCATTCCTTCCTCCCATTCAATTCTGTACGCAGGGCTTAGCTCACCCCAAGTCTTATCTTTTCTATCCCTAAAACTCTAGCGATTTAATAACAATCAGTTCTCGTAGTAAAAGCCACTGCGTTAAGATACCTCCATTTGTAGACCATATGCTCCACATCAAGATGTAGATAGCTCATAGGTTCGTCGGAAATTTTGATCTTTTTATTTTTTCACATGTCAAATTTGGCTATTGGCCGGATTGGATGGTTGATATATAATTGAATACGTTACAGTGAAACTGTATTCTCAGTGAAAATATATTCTTCTCCATGCTGTCATTGAAATTAAATTTGACCGCCCTATCTTCAGCCCTGTTTGTCTGTGTTTTTCTTTGGTTCTCTTTTTATGAGACAAACTACTTGCTGATTATGTTTCATTGAAGCAAACCAAAGTTTTAGGCCGGCAGATCATCGACTTGGGCCAATAATTTCAATACATTTCAAATACACTAAATAGGAAAGGTAAGATAAAAAAGTGACGAAATTAAACTTTTTTTAGGGGGAGTCGTGTTTTTGGTTTATGTTGGAGATGGAGTTGTGTTCTTGGTAAGTGCTGGAGTCGGAGTCTAACTTTTTTTTAACGACTCCATAACCCTGGAAAAAAGAGTCAAACGAGCTTCAGTTAGATACTCTACATTGGAAGGTTAAGTCATGTTGGAACATGCAACTGGCTGGTGAACATGCCGCAGATCCTTCCACAGCATAATCCTCGCTTTGTCTCTTTCGTCGATTTCAGGGTATATCCGGATGAAATAAAGGATGGAAGGAGGCAAGAGATCAACGGGTGACGAGGAACATGGATGCATTGGAAAATGCTTAAAAAAAACCACTTCGATATATATATTCACCAATATAGTTATAATTTTTTGACTTTTATAAAATAAAACCATTCAAATACAAATTCCTGAGATATTAATAATGTCAAACGTCGCGATCGGCGCCGGTTTGCGATAAAACTTGCTCCATAGACACTCAAATCGGAGAAACCGGGTCCGATCGCGATGGTCCAACGGAATTTTTACTGATACCTCCAAATAAACATTCAAACCTGTATTATGCTAGGAAAACCCGACGGTAAAATTAAGATAAATAATTAATTGCCACGTTACATAGTAAATCGGTGCGATTATGCAGGAAAAAATTAAAACAATTTTGATATTCAAATATGTTCTATTTGAAATGTTGACCATTTTAGTGGTCCAGTTTCTTTTCCACCGACCTAGAGAGTGAATCTAAATTCAGTTATTTATTCTTCAGAGCTAAATGATAATGTGCTAAAATCAGGGCTGTGGAGTTGGAGTCCGAGTCGTCGCGGCGATTTGGCCGGAGTCGTACTACGGAAATTTTTATTTTTGCATATAATATGTCAAATTTGGCCATTGGCCGGATTGGTAGGGTTGATATTTAATTGAATACACATAAATAGGAAAATTAGGCAAAAAAAAGTGACGATATTCAACTTTTGTAGTTGGAATCGTGTTTTTGGTCAATGTCGGAGTCAGAGTCGTGGTTTTGGTAAATGCTGGAGTCGGAGTCGGACTTTTTTTTACCTACTCCACAGCCCTGGTTAAAATTGAAGAAATAAAACAAAACATTCTCGAGAGGAGTTTCAATTTGAAAAAAGAACGCGAAGAAATCGTTTCGAAAATAAACCAGTAGATGGAACCATTTTATGGAATAGATTAAAAAAAAAAAAAAAACATAAATAGTTTCTACACTTGGTACTGGCGTTATAAGGCCCCTGCCAAATGAAAATGGAATAATTTGGTTAGTCAAGAATTTTAACTGATGGTGCTTTGTTGCTGACGACGCAGGCTTCGCCTTTCGGCATCTTCAGGCATTTCAGGATGTACTTGAACTGCACGAAGATGCCGAAAGGCGAAACCCAGGACGTTAGTGACAAAACTCATGTAAAAGTACAAAATTCAAACAATTCAAATTTGGAAATACTTGTTGCAGATGGCGACAGAAGAAGTTAATATTTTATGCTAGCCCTGCAGCCAGATGTTCAGAGATTCGAATCCTGGCTTAACCTTTGAAGGAGTATGGACGTACTTTTGGTGCAAATAATGAAATGAATTAAATTCGATTAAATTAAAAAATGGATAAATGGCGGGCCTTTAACACATCAGTATCGTCTCGCAGAGGCGTAACTACCAACCGACAGCGGTATTTGAAGATAACATAGAAAAGAAATGTTTAATTTAACACTGTGATCATTTTAATATGTGTGCCGGTGACAAAAATAGCGCAGAATAGCGCTTGGCACGTTTTTTAAGGATTATTGACGGCGCACTGAAAACGCCACGCCGTTTTTAAGTCTTATACAAAGTAAAACCTTTATTTTTCCCGCATGCATCGTACGTTATGTTAAATCACGACTGTTTTCATTTGTCCCTACCTTTTTTTTTAACAGATACAAACGAAATACAAAATAGTTATATACAGTAGAGAAGAAAGAGAAAAGAGAGCAGACAAACCAGCCCCTTATTACGTCCAAAATAAAAGGCGACGATGGACCTGGCTTGGACATGTGCTGCGGATGCCCCAGGGGAGCCTGAATCCTGCCTGCCTCTTCTATCAACCTGATGGATCCCGACGCCGCGGAAGGCCTCTGATGTCCATCCATAGGATGTAATCAGGGGAGCTAAGGGACGCCGGGATGACCTGGGAAGATGCGAGGAGGTTGGCGGGAGACAGAGAATCTTGGAGGCACCGTGTGGCGGCCATATGCTCCGAATAGGGAGCGGATATGGAGAAAATAAAAAAAAAGAACCTCGATTATACGGATTGGTCAAAAAAAAAACAGAAATATTACAAATTTGCTGATACGCACGTGGCGAATCGCGTCCACTGTTTACGTATGTGATTGAACGCAGTCTTAATATATTGATCGTTGCATTTTTTCTAACAATAAGTCCTGTGTAAAATATGGGTCAGTCATCGTCCAAATTCGATACGCATCGAACGTTTGTTTCTTGAAAAATTGATCACGATTTTGAATGATGACGAAATAATTAAAGAAATATCGACCTCAGAGTAACAAGATCAAGAACACGCAGAAGAGATTTGTGAGGGGGGAGATATTGGTCATACACATTCTAGTCAGGGTCTAGATGTCGCCATGAAGTGCCTTGAGAGTCAAGACAGCTTATGTGTCTTAAAAGTATTTGTGATTTGGCAGCATCAAAAAGAAAAGCTAGCAGAAATCGATAATTGATTTTTTCAATAAAATATAATTTATTATTAAAGCAAAAGAAATAAAAATGATTTATACTGAATATACTTGTTATGATTTTTTCGATAATCCGGATTTGTCCTAATACGGACTCTATCTTCATCCCCAATTAGTTCCGATAATCGAGGTTCTGCTGTAGTTATATATTCTAATGTGTCGTTTTAACCTCTTCGGGCCCCGGGTAGCGCCTGTGATACTCGTGGTTGTTATTAAATATCAACCCGGCTGTAGAATTGAACGTACCAAAACCAAAAGTATCGATTATAGAAGTCATCGTTGTTGAAAGAAGTTGGTCCTTTTTAGCATTTAAAATGCTTCGACAGTTACAGTACAAATAGATAGTACAAAAAACATCCGTGCACTTGAAATGCTCGAAGATGCCGAAAGGCGAAACTCGGGTCGTTACCAACAAAACTCGTGAAAAAGTACAAAATACAAACGATTCATATTTGACAATATATGATTAGTATATATATGATCCGATTTATTTTATGTGGAATAAGTACTAAAAAATGTATTATTATTTTTAATACAATGCCATTCCACCAAGTATTGACAGTGAACACCTTAAAAGTGATTTACAACATATCGTTGTATTTTACTGGAGTATATTAGAAATTATTAAAGAAATTATTTGTAACATGTCTTGAATCATTCAGCGCTTTGAAACACGTGTATGATACATGCGGGATAACGAATGATGCAGATTGAACTGTGTATAAGACTTTGCACGGCGGACCGTTTGTATCGGGGAGTCATGATCCGGGGCGTCGCCGTCGCAACCTAGCGCCTGGGGTAAGAGGGGGCGTCGCCGTGACTGGAATAGGCGGCGCGGTAGTGGCTGGCGAACCGGCGCCTGGGCCCCGCGGACTGTCACAGCGGCTGGTTCTGCTGCGGGGGCGTGATGCTGTGGGATGGGCCCGCGCAGCCGCCCTCCCGCACGTGCCTCTCCACCACTTTCTTAATGTAGATGAACTGCTGGGAGTCGGGGTCGCCGCGGATGTTCTCGACCTGAAAATGAAGCACAAGGATCAACGGGAATCCGTCAAGGTACATGCAAGAGAAAATCCTAGAACAACCAGACTTTTTGAGAAACGGGCAAGATTGAAATTTATTAAAACTTGGCGGGCTGGATGAAAAATAATTTCGTGTTGGAATCCAATTAGAATATTAATTTATATGTTTTTGTATAATATTAAAATTTAAGCAAATGTAATTTCTGTTGAAATTTTGGTAAATTATGGATATATGGTCACGGGACAGAATTTTTGTAAAGATTTATAAAAAATAAGCACATTAAATGAAATGAATCTAAGGCTTACGATTTTTCTTGAAATGTTTCATCTTTAATTTTTAAATTTATTATAATAAAAGATCCTAAAGAATACCTCGTAATAAGTATGAAATCGAGATGTTTTAATTTACAGGAGCAAAAATGCAACCACAAACTACACAAATAATAATATTATACAGATAGAGACAGTCAAATAAGTTTATTATTTGTTTAAAATAAAAAAAATAATTTTATTATAGGCTAATATTAAAAAACAAGTTGTTCTTTCAGAACTCATACAATAATCAGTAAGATTCTTCAGATATAATCATTCTGATTCCACATTTTATAATAATCCACAAGAACTCAAAGAGTAAAGTCAAAGCATAAAATTATAAGCCAGTGTGTATAATTTTTTGAGCTTAGCTCGAAAGGATTGGGATTCTGTCCTGTGACCATATATCCATAATTTACCGAGCTTTGCCCTAGCGACTGTGCTTAAGTCCTTTCAAGGTCAGATTTTTTCAATTGAAAAAGTGATCTTGGAAATGAGTGTATGTAATTTTTCAAGGGCTGTGGAGTCAGGGTTTTTTGACCAGTGCAGTGCAGGGGCCTACCTTGTACGGGGGCGCGATAGTTAATTGATTGAAGACTGAGATATTCTTTCCGGACCAACTGACGTCCTCGATTGTCTTTAAGATAGTCAGGAATAGCCGCTGCCCCTCGGGGTCCTCGCAGGAAAGCGCCGACACCTGAAAACATAAGCAACATACTTTCCAATGACATTCCTAACGAACAAACTAATATTAATCAATCAACACTTCTTAAGCTTGTACAAAAAGTTACTAGGCCACCATATTTGTTTACTTAATTATCTTAAAGTTATGTAGTGATTGAATTGGCATTTACTTGGTAGAAATTGTTTGAATTGTCGTATCGTTTTAATTATCCGTTGATACACAGTATTAAGACTATTTATAAAAACATGTCCGCTCCTAATGTGGAGCATATGAAGTTTGGTAATCACAGCAAAACTTTTCTACGAGAAGATCTTGTTACTAGAGTTGCTAAAGCTCTCTATATTGGAGAGAGTGGATGTGGAAACGGTTCGGCTAGGAAAGGACTAGTGGTTAGCTAATCGCTCTAGCTATAAGGAAGGGATTTTAAGGAAAACAAACACCCGTGCCTTTGAACAGATTTATCGACTGAAAAAATCAGCTCGTACCGGGAATCGAACCCGGGCGGTCCGGCACGCCAACAACGTTGACACTGCGCCACGGACCGGACATATATATATATAAACGTAAACAATATTTATAATTTTGTACAGGATTTCTTGAAGGCTTTTCAAAATATATCAGATATACATATAGTGGTAAAGGTTGATGCAAAGTTACGCGAGCTGTCAAGCTCAAATACGCAATGGAATCTATCGTCAGTGTTCCCTGTTAATGACATATTTTTTCCTCATATTGTTTATGTATGTTTTTATTAGAAATAAAATAGTAGAAATTACGTAAGTAATTTAAAAAAATATGTAAAACTGTCTTACTCTTTTGAAATATCCATTTAGAAGAAAGAAAAAAAAAACCATCATTCACTTAATTATTAATGTTACTTAAATATCCTTATCTAAGCACTATAATTATTAATTAAAACCCCCAAAAATGGACCGAACAGAATGCCGTTACAGGACCGAAACAAATTCCGAAACGCGAATTCAGCCAAATAGGACTCAAAAAGAGGACGACGCGTTCCAAACTGCCGTTTAAGCTTACGCTTGGCATGCATCCACATATTCTCAATATTCTGAGTGTGGATGTACGGATCAACTTGGTGCACAAAGCATTCTCTGTGCACTAAAAACGAGTGGGTGTATATCCCATTCTCAATACTAGAGATATTGGCGTATGCCGCCCAAGCGTCCGAAATGATGTAGGTACCCGGCAGTATGTAACGTACGATCTCATTCATTAGAGTAGTGTAATTTCTACTATTTTATTTCTAATAAAAACATACATAAACAATATGAGGAAAAAATATGTCATTAACAGGGAACACTGACGATAGATTCCATTGCGTATTTGAGCTTGACAGCTCGCGTAACTTTGCATCAACCTTTACCCATATAGTTTAGGTTGGGTTAGGTTAGGTTTTAATAGGTCCGTATGTTCATGCGTCCAAGATACGACAATCGGTCTAGGATATTACCAAAAAGTATCTCTATTCACCCCGTTTTACGATATATAATTTGATTATTCCACACATCAGCAATTGATTAGTAGGCAACACTGTCGACAGCCATCTTGAATTATATGTCAAATACAAAAAAAAATATGATTAAATCCCTCATATGAAGGATTACTAGTGTGTTTTGAAACGAAATTTGAATTCACAAATAGATGTGTCAAATTTGAAGTATTGACTGCCGATTCTCGGCAATTGAAGCAAACGCAATGTAAGACATGCAATAAGTTAACACTGACCCGTTTTCTTTTCTCTTCAATTTGATTTCTAACGCGCTTGTCAAGCATTTGCAAGTTTAGATTTTGAGGCGCCTCCGGTACGAAAGAAACCTCTTTCTTGATCTGGACTTCAGACACGAGGGATAGGTTCACGATGTTGACGTCGTTAAGGCGCGGCATTCCACTCGACGAGGGGCACTTTAATATGAGCATTTTGGTCTGAGGATCGAATGCCAATACTTCTCCCTCGATTTCTTGATCGTAACATGTCCGGCATTGCACTGTGCTGCCGATGGTGAAGCAATCCGCGACGACCGCCATATTTGAGCGAATTTGCGTGTAATATACGTGTGATTATGTCGGCTATTGGGTTTTTTTTGTTATTTGGGTTTCGCTACTGTTGTTGTTGGTTCATTATATAAGAAAATCTAACACACTGCTGAGACGGCGATCGACGCCATTGTTAAACGGAACTGGGTTGCTATTTGAATAATGAAGTCGTATAAAAGTGTGTTGAAAAAATAAAATGTAATGGCACATCTACAGCAGAATGTATTTGTATAAAATTCAAATATCGATTTATAAAATAAAAATAGTGCTTTTTTAAATGAAAAAAAAAATAGAATAAACGAAAATAAATATTTTTAAAGTAATCTGGATTTAATATTGATCAATACTTTTCAAATAAATCAAAACAAAAATAGTTGATAGTGTAATAAGTTCATATTATAATTAATATTATGTACTGGCCTGGCATACACACTTTAAAAATTATGATGTAGAAGTTGATCATGTATGCTTTTTCTAAAAAAAATTGCCAGAGCGACCAGCAAAAAAAAGTTCGACTCCGACTCCGACTCCGACTCCCACTAAAAAAAGATTAATATCGTCACTTTTTTCCCCTAAATTTCCTATCAATGCGGCCAAAAGCCAAATTTGACATATTAAATGCAAAAATAAAAAGTTCAAACTTTTCAAAATTTCCGACTCCGAGTACAACTCCGGCTAAAGCAACGCTCTGACTCCGACTCCGGCTTAAAAGCTCCAACTCCACGACTCCGACTCCAACTCCACGGCCTTGATGCAAACAACTCATGTTTACGATTCGTCAACGACATCGTTCGTTATGTTACAGTGACACTATATTCTCAGTGAAAATATATTCTTCTCCAAACTGTCATTGAAATTAAATTTGACTGCCCTATCTTCAGTCAAATGTTTGTCGGTGTTTTGTCTTTGGTTCTCTTTTTATGAAAGGGACCACTTGCTGATTTTGTTTCATCGAAGCGAACCAAAATTTTATGGCGGCAAATCATCGACTAGGGCCAATAATTTCAATGGTCGTGGCCAGCGAAATCATGTTGTCATACGAATCTATTACTTGATACATTTTCACTGAGAATACAGTTTCACTGTAACAGATACACTGGGTATCGGATACGAAATCAATTCGTTAGCAAAATATTAAACCATACTAAAAACTCGCCATGAAGTTAAATATGGTATAAAGGTCAACGAAGGCGAGACTTTGTTTGATCTATTTTGTCTGCTTGACCTAAAATCAACGTCACAATGCAAACAACATAAATTAAGCGATTACAAAATACGGAAAAAGTCTCAAACCCCTTCGCGTCAAAATTTAATTCTTAATTCAAAATTTTAATAAGTGAAGCATTTACAAAAATAGCCGGTAAAATTGTTCACTTTTAAGGTGTTCACTGTTAATACTTTACAGCAGAACCTCGATTACCCGGACTTATTGGCGATGAAGATAGTCCGGATAAGGATACTATAATCCGGGGGTTACCAACCCCGTGCCCGCGGGCCGATTTGTATGAGCCAACGGTCTCCTTTTTTATCAATCCTTTTACTTGCCAAGTAAATATATTGGAAATAGCTGCATATATTGCAGAGCTTGCTCAAGTAAAGGCAGAAGAACTGGAGTTAGAGATTTTGGAACTTCAGAGTGATATTATGTTAAAATCCTTAATATCAGATGAGGACTTCTGGAATACAGTGGACGGAAAAAAGTTTCCACTTTTTAAAAAAGCGGCATATAAGATTAAATCATTTTTGTTTATTTTGACCAATCCGGTTGATCGAAAATCCAGATAATCGAGGTTCTACTGTATAATAAAATATTTCAAGTATGTACTTATTCCGCATACAATTTATTGGATCAGGACCGGTTTCGCTCACGGCGAGCATTGTCAACTGATGAGAAATACAACAAAACAGTGATGTTTGTACAAAAGTTAAGTAAGAAATACAAGGCATGACAAACACAGCTACGATTCACAGTAGAAACGGGGCACATTTTTGTACAGTTTTTGTACCGACAAATTGCAAACCAATATTGAAAACAACAAAAGTATTTGTGTGACTATAATTATTTTGGGCCGCACATTAAAGCTGATTGGGCCGCAAGATGCCCGCGGGCCGCAGGTTGAGTATGGCTGCCTTACACCCACGAATATTCCAATCATTTCAATCAGTATTTTTGTGTCTATTCGACAAACTAAAAATTGTTTTATCATTTTTATTACAGTGCCGTTCCATCAAGTATTGACAGTAGAGACTCCAATTCGAGTATCAAGTACTCGATACTCGAGTATACTCGTCCATTTTTCAAGTACTCGATACTCGAGTATTTTGAAAAATACTCGAGTAATACTCGTTTTAGTAATAATCGTCGAAGTTTTTTCTACTGCGAGAATTATAAAGAAAAACATCAAACCAATTTATAATTTGGGTCGCTTAATTCTCTATTATTGTTGAAATATATGTTGCATAAATGGAAATAAATGTATTAGTAATATTCAATAAGTTTCTTTAATTATTTGTCATTTATAAATATACACGAATTCGAATTAAAAATATATATTTTCGTACATTTGAAACTACTCGAGTATACTCGAGTACTCGAGTATTTTGAAATTTTACTACTCGATACTCGAGTAGTTGAAAAGTCGAGTAATTGGAGTCTCTAATTGACAGTGATCACCATAAAAGATTCGAGTCTTTGTTCCTTTCGTCGGAAAGTGTAATAACGGGTTAAAGCATTCTGCGTGTCAAAAGGTCAAGATATATGTAAATGCTTTGTTGACAATAAATATGCGTTTTCGTTTTTGACACGTTATGCAGAACGAAGCAATATATCGTCACTGTTAGAAAAAAGTCACTAACCACTTAAACACGTGTACGGAACTTCTGGAGCACAACGATGGCTTAAATTGTCTTACGTACGTCACGTATTTCGTCTCATTCAGATCCCAATCCCGAAAATCAAAAGACCAAACTCCATATTTTAATTTATAGTTTTTAAGGGTCTTTTTATAAGGACGCTTAGTTTTGAAATGTAAATAAAACAAGTTGTTTGTGAGATTTCGACAAAATTTTAATTTCATTTGTAAGTATATTTTACGGCAATAAATATGGAATATAGCATCAAATGTCTGCCAATATCAATTCATTATAAAATGGGCCATGTCGCTAAAGTTGACTTTTTTGACAAATTTGGGTAAACTTCCAACTGCTCCAGAACCCAATCAGGCGTTGTCTGCGGTCGTTTACCTGAAGTTCCTTGGTTAGTTGGATTTTATACGGGTGCAGACATAAGGCCCGATTCAAAATTCGCCAAGTTGAAGACGCAGAAAAGCCAAGTTCTTGTGAACAACGAGAAATAAGCTGCCTTGGGTTTTCCTGTACACTTTCACACACAGCAGCAATGTTTTCACCAGATATTGTATTTTGATGACGTACAGGTAGGTGTTGGCCGATTATTTACCAAACTGGTTGACTCAAATTTGGCCACTAAACAATGAATAATCTACACAGCAGGACAGAGTAACATATTTTGAGCGACCCTATTGAGATACCCTATATATATATATTTTTTAACAGGGCTGTGGAGTCGGTGAAAAAAAGTCCGACTCCGAGTCCAGCATTTACCAAAACCAAGACTCAGACTCCAACATTTTCACACTCCTAATTTTACCGACTCCACAGCCCCGATTAAATATCAACCAACCAATTAGGCCAATAGCCAAATTTTACATATTATACGCAAAAATAAAAAGTTCGACTCCGAGAGTGACTCCGGTCAAGACGCCGCGACGACTCAGACTCCGACTCCGGCAAAAATACCCCGACCCCACAGCCCTGGCTTAATATAAATACTTGAAACAATTTTTTTCATATAGGTACGCGACAATGATAATAATTGCAATACGCGGAGAGGCGTGTATTTGTTTTTGACCAACTTAACAATTCTTTGTTTTGAGTTCTAACGCATTTATGGGAAGATTCTGCGTGCATTTTTGCCCCACATCGGATAGGTCAGTGGCGGATACAGAAATTGTATCAGGGGGTGTCCATTCAATTTGAAAATAAAAAATATACATTACAAAATAAATGATTAAAAAAATACATACAACCACGGACGGCACCGCTACTTTTTTCAGAAGAAATAATGACCCTGCGACCAAAGAAGTGATGACCCCAAACAAAATGATGTGATTTAATTCAGGGCTGTAGAATCAGAAAGGGAGGTTTTTGGCCGGAGTCGGAGTCATCGCGGGGCGATATTAAACTATTTTTAGTCGGAGTCGTGTTTTTGGGCAATGTTAGAGTCGGAGTCGTGGTTTTGGTAATTGATGGAGTCGGAGTCGAACTTTTTTTTACCGACTCAACAGCCCTGACTTAATTGATGACTGACCATTATCATTGATTCTTTTATTTCAATTCAAACAGGCAAACATTAAGAAACATAGTATCAAAAAATACAGTTTTATAATATTAACTAAAATAGCACAAAAAATATTCAGGTTAAATATCCATTTTACAGTGGACATGTTATAAAGCCAGACCCAATATTGGTCGGTCCCTGTGGTCTAGTGGCAAGAGCTTTGTCCTAGCGATCTGGGGACCCGAGTTCAATTCTCGGCAAGGTTGGATTTTTTCAATTTGATAAAAGAGATCTTGGGCTGGGTGTATGTTATTTATCGTTGATTTAGTGCACAACTGATTTATTATTTATCATCGAGTTAATCTCGTATGACTTTCACAATTAAGAATATTTGGCGCATTGGCGTAAGCTGTAATGCCAGATATTTTTTTAATTTCTTTAAAAAATAAAAAATAGTCTTTCCGAACTCAAACGATTCCTTAGCCAGGTTTTCATGCGTCGTAATGTGGAAAAACTCATTACAGCGGAGACAAAGCTGATTGCCAAACTGAAAAAAAAACATTTATTGAGTAGGCATTTAATTGGTAGAACTCCATTATAATACTGTAAGAAAAATAATAATGTGTTTTAATTCTACATAAAATATTTTATATATTTGTTGGTAGCTATGTATTTCGGCTTACGCCCTCGTCAGAATTATGTTTTTAAACGTGTTTTAGCAATAGCTTATATACCTAGGCTAGACAAGTTACACTATACATCTTCTTCTCTGTTCCACCATCCCAACCTTATATGGAAAAAATAAGTTATTGATTTGGTGTATTCATGAAGTGAAAGCTAATCTGTGTTTTTTTTTACTAAGTGGGGATAAACGTAAAATTAGTAATGCATCGAGTGAATCTATTACCTACTATATAAGTACTACTATAACAGTGTTTATATAGTATCTACTATATAAACACTGTTATTTTTAATATAAAATTTAAAATAACTTTGATTATTCCACGTATTGTGTAACTAATTGTGACACGTGTTTCGCCTCTTTCAGAGGCATCTTCAGACTTACTATCGCAAAGTTTGCTTAAGTAATGAAGCAAGATAAATTCTAACATTCTAACATATCTTGCTTCATTACTTAAGCAAACTTTGCGATAGTAAGTCTGAAGATGCCTCTGAAAGAGGCGAAACACGTGTCACAATTAGTTACACAATACGTGGAATAATCAAAGTTATTTTAAATTTTATATTAAAATGAACTTCCACAAAGTTACCGCCGAAACCATCGAAAACTGTTATTTTTAATACGGTAGGAAAATAATAATATTTTTAGTTCTATAACATAAATTATTTTATATATTTGTTGATAGCTATTTCGGCTTACGCCCTCGTCAGAACAACGAGAATTTGTTTTTAAATAAATATGTTTTACATACGAGTGAGTATTCGTTGTGTTTTTTATCAGTTGATAATGCTCGCGATGAGCGAAACCGGTCTTGATCTAATAAATTTTATGTGGAATAAGTTCTTAAAGTATTATAAAGCCATTCCACCACAAGTATTGACTGTGGACACCTTAAACGTAAACTAAGTGAATTTTTGTTTGTTTGTTTGTCCCGAATGCGTTTCTGCGAGGGCTGTGGAGTCGGAGTCGGAGTCGTGGAGACGGAGCATTTTGGCCGGAGTCAGAGTAGTCGCGGTTATCCAAGTAAATGCTTACTCAATCAATAAACTGTTTTTCTCACCGTATCGTAAATAAAATTCGTTACGAAACCTCACAATGAGGATACAACTATCAATTCATCACATGTCGTATATTTAAACTAAAGAGTCGTGAAAAAAAGTGAAATAAACATATTTATTTAAATAAAAGTCAAAAATAGTGGGGTGGCCATGGCCCTACTGCCCCCCCTAGGATCCGCCAATGGGATATGTAACAGATAAGCCCATTTATTGTGACAAAGAATGGCGAATTATTCACCTCCATTGCCTACCTACGAGATATCATATGCAATATTGTTTATAATAATCCGTGGCATACGGTATAAGGAGTTTATTTACCACGCTCTGATTGCAAAATAAAGATGTGATAAAAAGATGAGAATTGTTTATATTATATATCCGCTTCGGCATATCTGATTCAATTAACACTTTGAGAACCTGTGGCTGTCGTATTTATTGTTTAATATTGTTTATTTGGGAAAAAAGTACAGTGCATGGTATTACAGCTAACGCCAATGCGCCATACATTCGAGTAATGTAATAAATTAGGACTAGGGCTGTGGAGTTGGGAAAAAAAAGTCCGACTCCAGCATTTACTAAAACCACGACTCCGACTCCAACTCCGACTAAAAAAAGCTTAATATCGTCACTTTTTTCTCCTAAATTTCCTATTTATGTGTATTCAATTAAATATCAACCCTATCAATGCGGCCAAAAGCCAAATTTGACATATTAAATGCAAAAATAAAAAATTCAAACTTTTCAAAATTTCCGACTCCGAGTACGACTCCGGCCAAATCGCCGCGACGACTTCGACTCCACAGCCCTGATCAGGACTGTGGAATCGGAGTCGGGTTCGTCGCGGCGTTTTGGCCGGAGTCGTACTAGGGGTCGGAAATTTTGAAAAGTGAATTGTTACGGCGGTAAAGCCGAAGATGCCTCTGAAAGAGGCGAAACACGTGTTATCATTAGTAACAGAATACGTGGAATAATCAAAGATATTTTACATTTTATATTCAAAAAACGTGGACGACTTTAACCCTTTGCACTCCTCAATAGATTATTTTTTTCCTTCCAAAAACTAGATTTCAGAAATTGATTGATATCACAAGGTTTGCGTATTTATTAGCATGGTAAAACGAAATATCAAAAAATATACCACATTATGACTTGTTACCAGGGCTGTGGAGTCGCTCTAAAAAAGTACGACTCCGACTCCAGCATTTACCAAAACCACGACTCCGACTCCCACTCCGACCCCGACATTGACCAAAAATACGACTCCGACACCGACTAAAAAAAGGTTAATATCGTCACTTTTTTCCCTAATTTTCCTATTTATGTGTATTCAATTAAATATCAACCCTACCAATCTGGCCAATAGTCATATTTTTATAAATTTGACATATTAAATATATGCAAAAATAAAAAGTTTTAACTTTTAATAAATTCCGACTCGCAGTACGACTCCGGCCAAAAACCTCCGACTCCGACTCCACAGCCCTGGTTTGAATGTATAAAAAATGATTGAAATTTGGCATACTGTATTGCGGCCCGGCAATAGGCCTCGGACCACCGTTTGGGGAACACTGACCTATACAATGTCGAGCCTGTCTCGAGTATCCTTGCCGGACAAACGACAAACCCTTTGCCTCTTCATATTGGAACAGTATTAAAATATACGCACGTACGAATTAACCAAGTCGCTAAGAAAACTTGTACGCGTGTAAACACTCGGTCAATAAGGCAAAATGCATGCCATTTCACACGGTAATCTTCCCAGACATATCTTGAACTGTCTTCAAATGAATCTAGACCTGTCACACTTCATGTCCTCCAATCAAAGAGATTACGATATTGTACGCGTGCAAAATGGCGACATTGTCGGCGAATCCACTTTACGACAGAAACTATTAATTGATTGAGTTGGCATTTACTTGGTAGAACTCCATTATAATACGGTGAGAAAAATAACAATATATTTTAATTCTATTTCGGCTTATTTTTCTCACCGCATTCTAAACTATTGGAATCGTTTGAATTCTGTACTTTTGGATTAGTCTTGTTCAGGGCTTTGGAGTCGTTGAAAAAAGTACAACTCCGAGTCCACGATTTACCAAAAACCACCGCTACGACTCCAACTCGGACTAAACGAAAAATAGTTTCATCACGGTTTTTTCCTACCTTTCCTATTTATGTGTATTCAATTAAATATGAACCAACCAATCCGGCCGATAGCCAAATTTGACATATTATATGCAAAAGTAAAAAGTTGAAATTTTTCAAAATTTCTGACTCCGAGTACGACTCCGGCCAAAAAACTCCGACTCCGTGACTCCGACTCAACAGCCCTGATAGAAACCTAACTTATTTTACAAAGAAGTTTTTTTCCAGTATTCAATTTTCTCTATTGAATTGGAACTATTACCAAATTTAAGAATCATTTTTTTTAGTATTAAATTCAACAAAAAATAATTAACATTTTATTTTAGTCTCATATTACTCCTTTCTAACTGTTTAAAATACACTAATTACTGGAGAAATTTTAATTGTATTTTTTAACCATTACAGTCACCCTAATATTATAAAGATACATGATACATTCTAAAAGAGGAATACGAATGAAAAGTTAAGATCTATAAGGTGAGGATCCGTGTTCGAGTTCCAGTCCGGGCAGTTTCATTTTTAAAATGAATCCGATCCTCATGACATTGGTCGCATCATCTTCGAACATTTCAAGTGCACGAATGAACTTCAACAGACTGAAGATGCCGAAAAGCATAACCCGGATCCTTAGCGACAAAAATCATGAAAACTTACAAAATTCAAACAGTTGAATTTTGGTATTGAAATTCCATCAAGCACCTTCAGTCGAAATCCTCAATCATTACTAGGTACCTTAAGAGTGATTATAAGTTGAACATGCGCGATGAATGAAACCGGTCCTGATCTTAGTAAACTCATTGTATAACATGTGAATATGTACGAAGAATTGTTTTTTAATATAATGCCTGAAATGTGAATATTAGTAATTATATTTTTTTTACCATGTCCGCTTTCAGCTTGGAGCATGTGGACTCGGAGTTTATATGTTTTTACGAGAACTGCTTGTTACTCAGTTGATTGAAAGGATACGAGGACTTGTTATTAGCTAATCGCTGTCACTATGCGTCGATCTTTGGGACAGGAAAAGTGGGAAGGGATTTTGAACATCCCAAACACCCATTGCCTCTGAGCAGAATCGATTTATCGATTGAAATGACGTTGACCACTGCACCACAGACCAGGCTTTGTTATTATAAAATTAAAATTAAAAAAATAAATTTGGCATTACATCTTACGCCAATGCGCCAAATATTTTTATGTTGTGTAAGTCATACGAGATTAACTCGATGATAAATAATGAATCAGTTGTGTACATATCAACGATAAATAAACATTCACCCAGCGCAAGATCTCTTTTTTATTCAATTGTAAAAATCTGACCTTGCCGGGAATCGAACCCGGGCCTGATCGCTAGGACAAAGCTTTTGCCACTAGACCACAGTGAACGACATTATTTATGTATTTTTGTCAAATTGTTGGAATACTACTTATTATTACGTGTCATGTCAATCTTCAAGCTAAGTTATCAACTTATACAACAACAAGTTATAGTTCTGACGAAGGCGTAAGCCGAAATAGCTATCAACAAATATATAAAATAATTTATGTTGAACTAAAATTCATTGTTATTTTTCTTTCCGTATTATATTGGAGTTCTACCAAGTAAATGCCTACTCAATCAATAAGCTATCAACAAATAGATATTTGTTTATAAATGGTATTTCAATAGGGACTCTCAAAATATGTTACTTTGTCCTGCTGAGTAGATTATTCATTGTTTAGTGGCCAAATTTGAGTCAACCAGTTTGGTAAATAGTCGGCCAACACCTACCTGTACGTCATCAAAATACAATATCTGGTGAAAACATTGCTGCTGTGTGTGAAAGTGTACAGGAAAACCCAAGGCAGCTTATTTCTCGTCGTTCACAAGAACTTGGCTTTTCTGCGACTTCAACTTGGCGAATTTTGAATCCAACAATGTCTACAGGGAATTATAAACCCACAACTAACCGAGGAACTTCAGGTAAACGACCGCAGACAACGCCCGATTGGGCTCTGGAGCAGTTGGAAGTTTACCCAAATTTGTGAAAAAAGTCAACATTAGCGACATGGCCCATTTTATAATGAATGGATATTGGCAGACATTTGTTGCTATATTCCATATTTAATGCCGTAAAATATACTTACAAATGAAATTAAAATTTAGTCGAAATCTCACAAACAACTTGTTTTATTTACATTTCAAAACTAAGCGTCCTTATAAAAAGATACTTTATTTAGTTTGTGATTATAAAAATCATACTAAGACCGTGAAAAAGTAATTCTAAATTCGAATGTAAATATAATAAAAACAAAATTCAAACGATTCTAAATTCGAATTTGTCCGTTCTAAAGACTTGACTTGGGTGTTCTAAATATGTAGTGTATTTTAATGAAGCTATTTCGCCAGAACAATAACAGTTCACTTATTGCTCCTTTTACACACAACATTGTCTCTTTCTATACATTATGATGGTAATAACGTTTTGCAGAGGTCACCAATCAAAGTCCGCGCGCAAACAATGTGAAATTCAAATATAATTAAGTACATTAATAAAAATAATAAAAAAAAATTAGTACTTATTCCGCATAAAATTTATTGGATCAGTACCGGTTTCGCTCATGGCGAGAGCATTGTCAACTGAATTTGCTTTTTTATTACTTCTTACATTTTGCTTCAATTCATTTGATTAGTTACAATACCAATTGTTTGTCATACCTTATAATTATTACTTAAACTTTGTATAAATATCACTGTTTCGTTGTATTTCTTATCAGTTTACAATGCTCGCCATGAGCGAAACCGGTCCTGATCCAATACATTTTATGTGGAATAAGTACTATAATTTTTTTTTTATTATTATTATAATGCCATTCCACCAAGTACTGACAGTGAACACATTAAATGTATAATTATATTGTATTTACTTCGTGAATTTTGTCAGAAACATTTGAATCAGAATGATTTATTTATTATTTATGTACATAAAAACACTAATTATAACTTTATTACTTCGAAATCCAAAATTATTATTATATATAATATTTATTTATTAGAAAAAATAATATGTTATTCGGGGCATTACAGCTGACGCCAATGCGCCATGCATTTGATAAATTTAATAAAATATCACATAACATATAAAACAAAATTAAAAAAAAATATATATGAAACAGAACAGAAAAATATTAGTTAAAGAAAAGAAAAAAAGTACAAACAAAGAACCTAACAAGTTCAGTGCCGAAGATGTCCACATCAACAGGCAGTGTATTCATCGGCCGAACGCCCCTTGCGACTGGCGACTCAAAAAACTGTAACGAACAATGTCTTCGAACCGAAAACATTAGCAACACCTGCCACATCATTAATGGTGGATTCTTGCAATTATCGCCTCAGTCATATTCTTCGAATGTAACGATTAGGGTTGCCAATTCCGGGATCCCGTAGAGTTTCAATTCACGATGAGCCCCGGGATTAGAAAACATAATCGTGAAATTTTCGGGATTGATTGGATCAAGCACAAACGAAGTATTATTTAAAAGATCGTAATATTTCGTGTCTTTGCACGTGTCACCTATGCCCTATGGAACACTGGATGCTCGTGGAAAATAAATTATTCAATAAGTTAGGCATTGATGATAGCATCGAATATTATACAACTTGAAGCATATAGACTCCTCACGATATTTATCTCAAAATATGTTTTTATACGAGAATTGCTTGGACGCTCTTGGGATCGGAAAGGTGGGAAGGGATTTAGCAACACAAACACCCAATGCCTCTGATAAAAATCGATTTATCGACTGAAAAAATTTGCACGTACCGGGAATCGAACCCGGGCGATCCGATACGGTAGCCAACTACATTGACCACTGCACCACAGGCCGTGCAATATTGCAAGCTATTAAATTTTAAATCAGTCCCGAGATCTTGGGATCGGCATATTGTAATCCCGGATTCAAATTTTTACCCGGGATTGGGAGCCCTTGTGCCAGGTGTATGCGAAAAAAGCATACACTTACTTCCTACCTTCTCCTTTTATCATATACTATCATATATCTCCTATTATACCATTAATTATAATACCCGGTTCGTGGTGCAGGGGTCAATGTTGTTGGCAACCGTGTCGGACCACCCGGGCTCGATTCCCGGTACTAGCAGTTTTTTTCTGTTGAGAAATCGATTCTTCTCAGAGGCAATGGGTGTTTGTGTTGTTAAAAACCCCTTCCCACCTTTTCGATCGCCAAGATCGACGCATAGTGACAGCGAGCATAGTGATTAGCAAACCTAACCTAACCACTAGTCCTGTTCAATTCGTCATATATTTTTTTGAGGAATCGTGAGCATGAGTTGTTTGTTCTTCCAAGGGGTAGAATCAGTCTGCCAATGGGAATGCCTCTGGGAAGAGCTTTAACAATTTTAAACGGCATTGCTTCTGATGTCGACATATTTCATATTGACGTGAGTGAGTTCAGACAAATACTATATTTTATGAATAAAAGTTGATTTTGTCAGAACTCACTCGGTTGACATCTTTGAAAATTTCTAATATGATTTTATAAATTTTTTTCTCTCTGTTTTTATGACTACAATGTTTTCATCTTGTTTTTAATTAATTAGTGATTAATATTATGTATTTACAAGTATGTATATATATAAATACACGTATTTATATTTGTCAAATACATGGCGCATTGGCATCAGCTGTAATGCCATGATTTGCTTTTTCTTAAATAAATAAATAAAATCATTTCCATCCCTACTCTCTTCGAAAAAGAGAGGTCGAGCAACTGAGTATCAAGCAGTTCTTGTAGAGAAAAAAAAGACATGTGTTGAGATAAACTCCGTGATGAGTCCATATGCTCCAAGCTGGGAGCGAACATGGTAAAAAAAATAAAAAACATCAACAATGCGACATAATCGACCATTAAAAAAATATCTCAAATCCCGGAACAAGTCTCGAAATCCCGGATCGGCATATTGCAATCCCGGTATTGGTAACCCTAGTGCCGGGTGCACGCGAAGAAAGCACTCACTTCCTACCTTCTCCGGGCAGCAAACTGATTGCAAAAAGACAGTCGGTGTTTTACCGTTCTGGCTGACACATGTGACAGTTAGATCCCATCAGAAAACTTTTCAACCAATATGACGTATTGAAAACAATTTTCGATCGATTGACTTTGTGTTGACAGTGAATTGAATATAATACACCGTTGACGGTATAGTGGGAGAATTCAAAAATAGCGGATAACAATTAAATGTGAGTATTTTTCGGTAAATTATGGATATATGGTCACGGGACAGAATCCCATCCTCTCGAGCTAATCTCAAAAAATTTATACGTACTGTCTAATAATTTTATACTTTGACTTTACTCTTTGAGTTCTTGTGGATTATTATAAAATGTGGAATCAAAATGAATAAATCTGAAGAATATTACTGATTATTGTATGAGTTCTGAAAGAAGAATTTGTTTTTTTATATTAGCCTATAATGAAATTATTCTTTTTATTTTAAACAAATAATAAACTTATGTGACTGTATTGATTGAGTAGGCATTTACTTGGTAGAACTCCATTATAATACGGTAAGAAAAATAAAAATGTATTTTAGTTCTACATAAATTATTTTATATATTTGTTGATAGCTATTTCGGCTTACGCCTTCGTCAGTACATTGTTATTTGTCTTACCGTATTATGTGACCGTCCCTATCTGTATAATATTATTATTTGTGTAGTTTGTGGTTGCATTTTTGCTCCTGTAAATTAAAACAACTCGATTTCATACTTATTGCGAAGTGTTCTTTAAGATCTTCTATTATAATAAATTTTAAAATTAAAGACGAAACATTTCGAGTAAAATCGTAAGCCTTACATTCATTTCATTTAATGTGCTTATTTTTCTTTATATATCCATAATTTAACTATTTTTCAATTCAGATGTATTGTATCTATATTTTTATTTATGGTGTTTTATAATTGAGAATTGCAACTGAAGGTGCTTGATGATATTACAAAATCAAATTTGAATCAAATGAATTTTGTACTAAAACATTTTTAGTACTGGTAAAACGGGGTGAATAGAGACATAAACATGGATTGAACTTTACTAAGCATCCAATATATTTTTTACTATTTATATACAATTCTTTACAATGTCTATAAGACTTCATCGTTACCCCGTGTCTTAGGTAAGCGACGCGAACCGGCAAGAGAATTTAGGCGAATCCAGTCAATTTAAAACGTAGTTGATCAAAGGTCTTATGTGCCATCGCTCGGCCAGACGCAATTAACGCTCTGGTGAGCTTGGACCGTATCATATTTTCAAGCGATTCGCGTTCGCCATGAGTGCGCACTTGAGGCGACTTGCGACATATGCCGTCCTGACCGGACCGCTTCGCCTACGTATGACACTTGCATGGGCGAGGACCGTTTGATATTTCAAAACTCTGCCGCTTTCAAAGCCGCGCCGGATCGCCTCGCCTAGATTCGCCCAGCTAAGACGACCCGTTAAAGTCATTGCGGCAAACTTTGATTGATAATGAAGCATGTGACGATACCCGACACGTTTTACCCTTCACGACTTTGTTTCTTCATGGCTTGAATGGCTTGAAACGTTTTTCAATGGTCCTACTACACATTCATGACAATATTTTTTAAACGTCCACTGACGTTATTAAGAAACATTCATTTTTGTTCGATGTCTCTATTTACATTGAATTGGGGGTGTATAGAGACAAAAACAAGGATTGAACTTTAGCACAACTTTACTAAGTATCCAATGTAGTTTTATTATTTACATATATACAATTCTTTACAATGACTATAATACTATCTCTCGAATGACAAAACCAAACCAACTAAATGATTTGCCAAAATTGAAACAAACGTGTTTAAGTTCGATGCCTGTGCATCCTTACTTTTTGACCCCTTAAAAACTTCTCTTTTATTGGACGAAAATTAAAATCAATCATATTTTTTTTGGTTAATAAGTACCGTAAAATGGAATGAATGGCGATACGTATAGAATAGAGGTTCATATATTCCAATCATTACAACCTGTATTTTTATCTCTATTCACCTGCCTAGTGTCGATTTACGCTCTCCCGTCTCTATTCACCCCGATTCAATGTGAATAGAGACATCGAACAAAATTGACTGTGTCTTAATAACGATAGTGAATATTTGAAAAAAATTGTCATGAATGTGTAGTAGGACCATAGAAACAAGTTTTAAGCCATTCATATTTGAATTATGTGGCGCAGGTATGAAGATACATAGTCGTGAAGGGTAAAAAGTGTCTCTATTGACTAAAATACTTTTAGTGTTAAATATGGTAATAGATCCAATTCAATAGACAAAATGGTTCCCGGTGAAGCCTGTTTTTTGGCACTCCTTAAAGGTAGAGAAAAATAAGTAAGGTTTCTATGCTACTTAACGGCCGATGGTGCAGTGATCGTTGGCTTACCGTGTCGGACCGCCCGGGTTCGATACCCGGTACTAGCAGATTTTTTTAGCAGATAAATCGATTCTGCTCAGAGGCAATGGGTGTCTGTGTTGTTAAAAATCCCTTCCCGCCATTCCAATCCTAAAGAGGGACGCATAGTGACAGCGATTAGCTGTATTTAAGTTTTATAATTAAGAATTTCGACTGAAGATGGTTGATGAAATTTCAATATAAAATTTCGACCGCTCTAATTTTCTGCTTTTTAGTTTCATCTTTCGGCATCTTCAGGCATTTCAAGTAATGGAATGTGTTTTAATCAGGGATTGTGGAGTCGGTGAAAAAAAGTCCGACTCCGACTAAAAAAGTTTAATATCGTCACTTTTTTTTGCCTTATTTTCCTATTTATGTGTATTCAATTGAATATCAACCCTACCAATCCGGCCAATGGCCAAATTTGACATATTATATGCAAAAATAAAAAGTTCAAACTTTTCAAAATTTCCGACTCCGAGTCCGACTACGACTCCACAGCCCTGGTTTTAATGAAAAAAAGAGAATTTCTACTGTAGGTGATTGATGTACTTTTCCATGAGTTTTGTCGCTAACGTCCCGGGTTTCACCAATCGGCATAGACAGGCATTTCATGTGTGCGATTGTACTTGAACCGAATTCGGTCCCAAAATTTTTAAAATTTACCAAGATCAGAACTGCTTTCGCTCTTCGTTTGACGAACGTAGTAACAATTGAGTATTTCGACTGAAGGCGCTTGATAGAATTTCAAAATCAGATTTGAATCTTTTGAGTTTTGTAGCTGACGACCCGGGTTTCGCCTTTCAGCATCTTCAGGCATTTCAAGTGCACGAATGTATTTCTACTGACTTGAATTGTGTTTTAATAACTATATTTATCAGAACTATTTGAGGGCGTTAATCAAAATAAATATAAAAAAAACATTTCTGGTTCTTATTCCACGTTGAATTTATTCATATCAGGACCAGTTTTTCAGTATTTTTCATCAGTTGATAACGCTCGTGATGTGCGAAAATGGTCTTGATTATCAACTGATAATAAATACACACATACGACGTTATTTAAACACCTTGATTATTCTACGTATTGTGCTACTAACTGTGACACGTGTTTTGCCTCTTTCAGAGGCATCTTCGGACTTACTTTCGCAAAGTTTGCGAATTTTAAAATGATAAAATTACAAAAATGAATTTGGGATTTTTCCTATTTACGGGAAGCAAGGAGGAGGTTATAGGATCAAAGCAAAGCAAGCAATTAATTATACTTCTAATGAACTAAAAATTAAAAAATATTAACTAATAATAATGATAAACGAAGATGCTTCTGAAAGATTCGAAACACGTGTCACAATTGGTAACACAATACGTGAATTTTTTTTTTTGCTTTCCTGAAAAGCAGGGCTGTGGAGTCGGAGTCGTCGCGGCGTTTTGGCCGGAGTCGTACTGGGAGTCGGAAATTTTGAAAAGTTTGAACTTTTTATTTTTGCATTTAATATGTCAAATTTGACTTTTGGCCGCATTGATAGGGTTGATATTTAATTGAATACCCATAAACAGGAAAACTAGGCAAAAAAAAGTGACGATATTAACCTTTTTTTAGTCGGAGTCGGAAAAGTACAGAAAAATGCGTTATGTTTCTCAGTCTCGTATGTGCCGAATTGACGCCTTAAAAATTGAATTTTATAAAACCGTCAACACGGGGTTTCGAAACCTCGGACACTGCAACGGAATATGACAATAACCGTTGACCACTAGGCCAGTGTTCCTCAGCCGGTGGTCCACGGCCCCCAGATGGGCCACAGAGACATTACACCGGGCCGCAAGCTGTATACCATATTTCAATCATTTATTATACAAACACAAACGCTTGAAATCAATCAATTCAATAATAATAGGTCGGATAAAACCCACGAATTATTTACAGACATTTCCATGCTATCATCTGGTAATTGGTATTTGCGATACTACATTCGAAATCTTATATATAAAACCGAAACGGCGTATGTGTGTATGTGGGTCTGTAATTCCCCTTTGCATTGTTGGTCATTAAGTTGCCATAAAAACGAATATGAAAGAAAATATGTTTGCAATTTTATCGATGGAGACATTTAGTCAAAATGTAATAAATTAGTCTTGTACTGAACTTTTCCCGGCTTTTATTATTAATAATAATGTTTATTATTTACGTGAAGGTATTATTTGACATTTCTTTGACAGCAAATTAGATGTTTTCCTTGAATTTGGACATTTTAATGGGCGAGAAAGGGGCTGTTATCAAATTAAATAAAGTTTGTGATTTTATTTTAACTCTATTTTGGATGTTAGATTTTGTGATATAATTATGTCGAATGATATAGAATTAAATAATTATTGGTCGCTTAGGACTAAGCGACGCCGGGTAGCAATACTAGTACTCGATAATAATAACAAACAAACACAATTCATTGAAACTGATTTACATCAAAATCTTCGCCAACATATGTAGATGACATTCGTAACAATCTACTTTTATTTTTGTACATTCGTGCGCTAACTTGGATCAGGACCGGTTTCGCTCATGGCAAGCATCGTCAACTGATAAGAAATACAACAAAACAGTGATATTTGTACACAGCTTTAAGTAAAGCAAGAACTACAAGGTATTTCATAGAAAATAGATTTTGAGATATAATTAAGGATTTCGACTGAGGGCGCTTGATAGAATTTCAATATCGAATTATAATCGTCTGAATTTTGTACTTTACCATGAGTTTTTTCGCTAACAACACGGGTTTCGTCTTTCGCCATCTTCAGGCATTTCAAGTGCACGGATGTACTTGAACTGAGTACATACAGTCAGTTCAAGTACATCCGTGCACTTGAAATGCCCGAAGACGCCGAAAGGCGAAACCCGTGTCGTTAGCGAAAAACTCATGGTAAAGTACACAATTCAAAAGATTCAAATCTGATTTTGAAATTTCATCAAGCGCTTTCAGTCGAAATTCTTCAGTATTTTATTTTATTTTTATTTAAAAAAATATTTGGCATTACAGCTTGCGCCAATGCGCCAAATATTCTGAGTTGTGAAAGTCACACGAGATTAACTCGATGGTAAATAATGTATCAGTTGTGCACAAAATCAACGATAAATAACACCCAGCCCAAGATCTTTTTTTTTTTTCAATTGAAAAAATCTAACCTTGCCGGGGATTGAACCCGGGCCCCCCGATTGCTATGAAAAAGCTCTTGCCACTAGACCACAGGGACCGACAATTATTGGTCCTATTGGTCTAGTGGTATTATTGGTCCGTGGTCCGTTGCCGGGCTTGATTCCCGTTACGAGTGGATTTTTTCCTTCGATAAAACTGTTCAAAGGCATGGGTGCTTGTGTTGTTAATCCCTTCCCACCTTCCAGGTCACAAAGAGCGACGTATAGTGATAAGCTAATCACTGGTCCTGTCCATGTCCTCGTATCCTTTCCATCTCTCTTCTCTTCGAAAAAGAGAGGTTGAGCAACTGAGTAACAGGCATTTATCGTAGAAAACAAAACAAATGTTGAGATAAACTCCGTGAGGAGTCCATATGCTCCAAGATGGGAGCGGAAACGGTTTCTCTTTTTACCCGTCCGCAGGTGCTTACAGTTTGGGGAGCACTGCACTAGGCAACATGACCGGGATATCCGATCGGTGATTTAAAAATCGTTACGCTGCACGGAAATGGACATCGTTACCGCTGGGCCACAGCCATTACCTTTCTTTGTGACTTTTTTTGATGTGGTATTTCTTCTATCATCAATTCTTTCTTATATTTAATTGGCTAAATCTATTTTTTGCTTTGTTATCTTGTACAATATAATGTATAATGATTTAATGAACTACGTGATGAACTAAGAATAAGTACTGTATTTAACCTATTCACCGCGACACTCCTACTTTTTATTCGTGGGACGGTCCTGCTAAGCTGAAAACGTTTTATGCAACGCTGTGGGTTCGGAGTTTTGTATTTAACAAATAAATCAGAAAGCCAAAGCGTAGCTTTTAGAGATGATGAAAAGACAATTTGTATCTATTACCACATAGTTTGCTAACCTTTTTCGGGTGGCGACCCCTTTTATAAAAAGCCATGAGACCAGCGACCCCGATGCAATTGAAAAACTTATTTTTCAAAGTGTTTTTGGTAAAAATTAAAGTTTGAATTATACTCCCAATCAGGTTAGCATTACAAAACATTAACTAATGAAGTCCAATCAATTGGGAAGTGTTAAACTAAAAAAAAGTGAAAAGTGACGAGCAACCTGTATTATTTAGGATAATATTTCAGAACTGTGGAGTCGGGCTTTTGTGGTCAATCGCGGGTTTTTGAGTTGGACGTACCGAGTCGGGAATTTTGAAAAGCTTAACTTTGTATTTTTGAATTTAATATGCCAAATTTGGCTTTTGGCCGCATTGATAGGGTTGATATTTAATTGAATACACATAAAGCGGAAAATTAGGAAAACAAAGTGACGATATGAAACTTTTTTTAGTTGGAGTCGGAGTTGTGTTTGTGGTCAATGTTGGAGTTGAAGTCGTGGTTTAGGTTAATGCTGGAGTCGGAAACAAAATTTTTTAACGACTCCACAGCCCTGTTTTTATGACCCTTACCCCTCGAAAGACGGTCCCTGAAAAAAAAGCGTGATCCAAAAGAGGGTCTATAGAAACCCCAGTGGTATGGCTTAAACTTTTAAACTCTGTTTATAATATTAATAATTAAAAGAAAACTATAGATTTAAAAAAAAAAATATAACGATTTATGAATACAGATATGTTAAGCATAATGTATATTTTTTTAATGCAATCTATGCCGAATAAAGCAGGTCTGTGGATTCGTTAAAAACTCCCGACTCTAGCATTTACCAAAAACACGACTCCCACTCCAACATTGACCAAAAAGATGACTCCGAATCCGACTAACAAACGGTTAATTTGGTCACGTATTAAATATGGCAAAAATACATACTTCAAACTTTTGAAAATTTCCGATTCCTAGTACGACACCGGCCAAAACGCCGCGACTAATCTGACTCCGGCCAAAATGCACCCGTCTCCACGACTCCGACTCAGACTCCACAGTCCTCGCAGAAACGCATTCGGGACAAACAAACAAACAAAAATTCACTTAGTTTACGTTTAAGGTGTCCACAGTCAATACTTGTGGTGGAATGGCTTTATAATACTTTAAGAACTTATTCCACATAAAATTTATTAGATGAAGACCGGTTTCGCTCATCGCGAGCATTATCAACTGATAAAAAACACAACGAATACTCACTCGTAAAAATTTCGAAACTACAACATATTTATTTAAAAACAAATTCTCGTTGTTCTGACGAGGGCGTAAGCCGAAATAGCTATCAACAAATATATAAAATAGTTTATGTAGAATTAAAATACATTGTTATTTTTCTTACCGTATTATAATGGTCCGGTCCGTGGCGCAGTGGCAACGGTGTTGGCTTGCGTGCCAGACCGCCCGGGTTCGATTCCCGGTACGAGCGGATTTTTTCAGTCGATAAATCTGTTCAAAGGCATGGGTGTTTGTGTTGTTGAAAATCTCTTCCCACCTTTCCGATCCCAAAGAGCGACGCATAGTGACAGCGATTAGCTAATCGCTAGTCCTGTCCTAGTCCTCATATCCTTTCCGTACCCTACTCTCTTAGAAAAAGGGAGGTTGAGCAACTGAGTAACAAGCAGTTCCTGTAGAAAAATATCCCCGTAAGTCCATATGCTCCAAGTTGGGAGCGGACATGGTTAAAAAAAATAATAAAAAACATAATGGAGTTCTACCAAGTAAATGCCTACTCAATCAATAAAAACAAAACATTTGAAAATTTGTATTGAATAAATTCTCGTAAGGGGGAGCATGATCCCCATTGCCCCTCCCCGTTCTTGGATCAGCCAATGATCAAAGCAAGACAATGTATGTCACAGTAGCATGTAAAATGTTATGTCGTTTGTCTATGGTCATTTCGGTAACGATCCCACTAAAATTCATTTGAGATGTCGTGAGAACTATTACAACTCCTCACGTGTTACGTAAATGAGGAAATGATTGCCATTAACTCCGCTGCAGCCAATATAATACTAACGTTCACGAAATTTGTCAACGTGAATTAACTGGACATTTTCTTTTGCCGCGGCCATCTTATGCGACAAACGTCAGATTCAAATTTCAACCGTTCGAAATAGAACGGTTAAGTGTTACATTCAAACGGGCTGAATAGAGACTAAAAAAACATGATTGATTTTAATTTTCGTGCAATAAAAGAGAAGTTTATATGGAGTCAAAAGTAAGGATCGATAGGCATAGAACATTAATAAGTTTGTTTCAATTTTGACCTTTCATTTAGTTGGTTTGGTTTTGTCATTCGAGAGATAGTAAAGGGTCTTTTTATAAGAACGCTTAGTTTTGAAATGTAAATAAAACAAGTTGTTTGTGAGATTTCGACAAAATTTTAATTTCATTTGTAAGTATATTTTACGGCATTAAATATGGAATATAACATCAAATGTCTGCCAATATCCATTCATTATAAAATGGGCCATGTCGCTAAAGTTGACTTTTTTGACAAATTTGGGTAAACTTCCAACTGCTCCAGAACCCAATCAGGCGTTGTCTGCGGTCGTTTACCTGAAGTTCCTTGGTTAGTTGGATTTTATACGGGTGCAGACATAAGGCCCGATTCAAAATTCGCCAAGTTGAAGTCGCAGAAAAGCCAAGTTCTTGTGAACAACGAGAAATAAGCTGCCTTGGGTTTTCCTGTACACTTTCACACACAGCAGCAATGTTTTCACCAGATATTGTATTTTGATGACGTACAGGTCGGTGTTGGCCGATTATTTACCAAACTGGTTGACTCAAATTTGGCCACTAAACAATGAATAATCTACTCAGCGGGAAAAAGTAACATATTTTGAGCGTCCCTATTGAAATACCCTTTATTATAGTCATTGAGAAGAAAATTAGTTAACCATAATGATAACATTGGATACTTAGTAAAGTTGTGCTAAAGTTCAATCCTTGTTTTTGTCTTTATTCATCTTCTCTCGTCTCTATACACCCCAATTCAATGTAAATAGAGACATCGAACAAAATTGAATGTTTCTTAATAACGTCAGTGAACGTTTAAAAAATGACTAACGATGAAGCCGTTTGAGAAGTTTCGATTCATGCCAGGAAGGAACAAAGTCGTGAAGGGTAAAATCCCGAAGCTTCATTATCAAATCAGTTTAACGATGAAATTTAGAAGCGCAGCGAGACGCTCGCGCTTTGGCGTACAACTTGTTAACGTCATGAAGATGCGTTTCTACCAGGGCGGTGGAGTCGGAGCCTTTTGGCCGCAGTCGGAGTCGGAGTCGGAAATTTTGAAAAGTTTGAACTTTTTATTTTTGCATTTTATATGTCAAATTAGGCTTTTGGTCGCATTGATAGGGTTCATATTTAATTAAATAAACATAAATAGGAAAATTGGGAAGAAAAAGTGACGGTATTGAACTTTTTTTAGTCGGAGTCGTGGTTTTGGAAAATGCTGGAGTCGGACTTTTTTTCCCTGACTTCACATCCCTGCCTAAAAGCCTTGAACTACTCCACCATTGAAGGTGACAGCGGAATTCAACTGGCTAGCCTGAAGAATATGTACTATTCTGAAAACGGCAGCGACTTTGATCCAGAAAGAAGCAGAAAGATGCTGGCCAACACTTCGAGCGCGGTTTCCTTCTGACCGTTGGCTCTCGACGTCATGCTGCTGAGGAACAAACAACTGATGGCGTGGGACGATCAGGTCGATTTCGTTCACACAAGTACTCAAATCAACGCACCGTTCCCGTCATTCAGTGTGCATTGTGCGACTCCACAGCCCTGGTTTCTACTTCTCAAACTGCGCCATCGTGAATTTCCATGCGGCGACCTTTTATTATAAAAGCAAGTCTCGCCACGCTACGCCTGTCACTGTAGCCATACCCAAAGAGAAAATCGATTTCAATTCGACTTTAATATATGAATTTAATAATATCATGCTAACGGCAATATAATATTGTTAAATGCCAACCCACGGGCCGTGTTACAAATTGTTTTTTAATTACTGTTCACTAACTGTAAAATAGCACGCTGTTTAACACGCTGTCTGCACGTTTAATTAACATAATCGTGTTGCCCGGAGTAAGCCAAAGACTCATTTACACCAGTGTTTATCAAATCGAAGCTATAAACTAGCAGATTATTTCTTCAATTCGTGGGTGAAGGGACATACGGGCGAAACTACAAAAACATCGAACTGAGATAAATGGCAAAACAGTTTTCAATGTTAAACTTTCTTACTTTCAATGGTTTCGGCGGTAACTTTGTGGAAGTACATTTTAATATAAAATTTAAATAACATTGATTATTCCACGTATTTTGCTACTAACAGTGACACGTGTTTCGCCTCTTTGAGAGGCATCTTCGGACTTAATATAGCAAAGTCTGCTTAAGTAACTAACCTACCTGATTGATTGCAGCTCATTAGTTTAATACTTTGTAAAGTTTAACGGCATTAGTAGTATGTTTATTTGTTAGGTTTGGTTTGATTTTATAACCCCTTCCTTGCTTCCCGTAAAAGGGAAAAATCCCAAACTCCATTTTGTAATTTCATTGCTTTAAAATGTTAGAATCAATCTTGCTTCATTACTTAAGCAAACTTTGCAATACTAAGTCCGATGATGCCTCTGAAAGAGGCGAAACACGTGTCACTGTTAGTAACACAATACGTGGAATAATCAAAATTATTTTTAATTTTATATTAAACTTTGTTCTTACGGATTTGCAGGAAGGCCAAGCAATATCTGGTAAACCGCTCTTCTTACAAGTTTCAAATTTTTATATCTAATAGAACTGCATTTGAGCATGACAAAGCCATATTTAACCCAAAACGACCATTTTTGTAGTTTCGCCCGTATGTCCCTACACCCACGAATTGAAATGTTTGTTTGTATGATTCTTTGCTAGTCCCGTATGCATTAGTAGACCGTTCATCCGGTTGCAATAAAACTTTGGTCAGTTGTTGTGCAGACGTCCGCAAAGGTTTCTGCTTTCTTACGCAGCTTAACATTTTTTTGTGCAGTATATTCGTTCCGCGGAAAATCGCACAAAAAAGTTATGAATTAATAAAAGATAACATGTCTTGACCTTGGTCGAAGTGTAATAAACAGGTGAAACACTGGATTCGCACGAACAGTATGTAAACAACGTGCTGTTAATTACGTATATATATAGTCCCAAAGATATATTTATAAAAAATAAAAACCTCATAACTTTGAAATCGCACAAAAGGAGTTTTAATTGTATGGAAATACAGTTGGTCCCGGTGGTGAAGCGGCACTCACATGAGATTCTCAATAAGAATCAATTAATTCCGAAGATGCCTCTGAAATAGGCAAAACACGTGTCACAGTAAGTAACACAACACGTGGAATAATCAACGTTAATATAAAATTATAAATAACTTTGATTATTCCGCGAATTATGCTACTAACTGTGACACGTGTTTCGCTTCTTTCAGAGGCATATTCAGACTTACTTTCGCAAAGTTTGCTTAAGTAATGAAGCAAGATTGATCCTAACATTTAAATTATCGAATAAAAAAATGGATTTCGGGTTTTTTTTCCCTTTTAAGTAAGCAAGGAGGGGTGATAGAATCGAAACAAAGCAAACAAATAATCATACTTCTAATGACGTTAAACATTACAAACTATTAAACTAATGAGCTGCAATCAATCAGATAGGTTAGTGTTTACTCTATTAATTGGAAACAATGTAAGTGATGGCGAGCAACCTGTCACAGTAAGTGGCACAAAACGTTGAATAATCAAAGTTATTTTATGATTTATATTCCACAAAGTTACCGCCGAATCCATCGAAAGTATTGATTTTTATTGTTTTTTTTGTTTGTCGACAGTGATAGCCAATGTCCGCCCAGAAGATAAAATTCGCACGTGGAATGGTGCCGCGCGGCCAGCACTTGGACGCCAGGGCCCACATGGAGGCTGGAATCAACCACGGGACACACCAGCATTGCGTGATGCTGACGCAAAAGTCGCGGGTGAGTGGGTCGAAATGGCGATTACCATGTTATTCCACCGTGAACACTATCTATGAAAATATGCATCACAGTCGTGAATCAAAACGCTGTATGTTACATTTTTTTTAAATTATTTATTCGCCTATATCCGGTATCGTTTGATATGGAATGAAGACTTTAGAATTTAGACTGAGGTTGCTTGAGTTTCAATGTAAAATTTGAATTTTGTATTTTTGTTATTTCCACGGTCCGTATCTACCGCACAAAAAAAGTTCAGCTGTACTTCCCCCTACAGCAGTGATGCAAAACCTGTGGCACGAAATGACATTTCATGGGGCTCAATATGACAATTCTAAATCATCTTTTTTTTGACGATGGAAGAACAATAAATAATTTTCGATTTAATTAACATCAAAAAAAAAGATTGACAGATGAACTGCTTTTGCCCATGCGGCCCGAAATCAATCTGAAAATTATTCAGCTGCCCATTTCCCCAAAAGGGTTGGGCGTAACTGTCTATCGGCAATTTTTAAAACAGCGGAGGCAAACTGATAAGGGGACACCAACCTTGCAAGCTTCCATCTAAGCCAGGTATTTTCAACCTTTTTCGGAGAAGGACCAGATAGTTCAAAAGCCGCATGAGTAAAACTGTTTAATTATCAATATTTTTAATGTATAGATAATTTTTTTTTTTTAATTTTGTACTTTTCCATGAGTTTTGTCACTAACGACCCGGGCTTAACAGGATTAAAAATCCCAATATTTACACATAAAAACCCCACTTAACCATTAAAACTCGTTTACATGACATTTTCGCCCGGAAGCATTAACGACCCGGGTTTCGTCTTTCTTCATCTTCAGGCATTTCATTGTATTATGATCATTTCACTGATGTACGTTAACTAAACACTATTATCATCGATTTTTTTATTTCAATTCAAAGATGCAAACATTAAAAAAAATACAAGATAAAAATCTCAAATATCAATTATAAATTGAAGTAAAATTTTCGTTTTTGACGTTGCAAATCGGCCAAATATATCGTGACGACTCCGACTCCGACTCTGGCCAAAAAACTCTGACTCCACAGAGAAATGTATCTGGCCACATATTTCTTTCAACTTATCCGAGGCCAAAATGAGAATTTCACCATTCTTGAGAATGTCAAATTGAATGTCCCTGATAATTTTTTGAGGAATCGTGAACATGAGTTGTTTGTTCTTCCAATGAGTAAAACCAGTCTGCCAATGGGGATGCCACTGGTGAGAGCTTTAGTGATTCTTAACGAAATTGTTTCGTATGTCGACATATTTCATATGGACGTGAGTGAGTTCAGACGAGTACATTTTTTTATGTATTATAGTTGATTTTGTCGGTACTCACTCGGTTGACTGCTTTGAAAATTTCTAATGTGAAATTAATCATTTCTCCTCTCTGGTTTTATGACTAAAATGTTTTCATCTTGTTTTTAATTAATTTGTGATTTTTATTATGTATTTACATGTATGTATGTATATACATATAAATACATGTATTTATATTTGTCAAATGCATGGCGCATTGGCGTCAGCTGTAATGCCATGATTTGTATTTTCTTAAATAAATAAATAAATAATAAATAATAAGTTGAAGCCCTGGTTAGATTACGACGAATAAAAGTTCCCCTTCTTCCAGGACTCCATGTGCAGGACCAGGGTGCTGGCTTCCGGAATATGCCTGATAGTGTGTGCTGCAGCGTTGGTCGGAGCAGCAGGTTGGGCCAGTGGGCTTCTAAGGCGTGGGGAAGTGTCCACAGGTCCAATTGAAGACGTCACGGTATCGGCCGAGCCGCTGACGGTACGTGAAGATTTCGACTGAAGTTGCTAGATTGAATTTGTCCCGGGTTTCGACTTTTGGAATTTTAAATGCAGGTATTTCAAATGCACGAATAAACTTGTGCATATGATCTGTTATCTGAAAATCACTCGTTCAACGCATAGAAATGGTTAAAATGTTACATCTTAACAAGGGTAATCATATATTATATTGACCGGGAAATACATGAAACAAATAGGGCCAAGATGCTGAGTGCAAGTGTAATGTTATTCAAGGGTTTCGACTGAAGTTGCTTGATTGTATTTGTCGCTAACGACCCGGGTTGCATCTTTTGGCATCTTTAGGTATTTCAAATGCACGACTAAACTTAAATAAAGCCATCTCAACTTTGACTTATCATTGGTTATTCGAAAATCACTCGTTTAACGCGTAGAAGGGGTTAAAGTGTTACATCAAAACACGGGTGATCATAACTTTTTTTAATACTAGAAATAAAATGGGCCGAGATGCGGAGTGCGAGTGTAAAATAAATCAAAGATTTCAACTGAAGTTGATTTAATTAGGGTTTCGTCTTTTGGCATCTTCGTGTGTTTGAAAGGCCCGAATAAATTTGAACTGAACTTGAATAAAGAAACATTAAAAGGTGATTTTTATGGGTCCAAAAATAACGTCTTTGAAGCGAGAGGTGTAAAATTTTTACATCAAAACACGGGTGATCACGGAAGAAGACCGTGACTATTATAGGTCAAAGTTAATACTTTCGATGGTTTTGGCGGTAACTTTGTGGAAGTTCATTTTAATATAAAATTTAAAATAACTTTGATTATTCCACGTATTGTGCTACTAACTGTGACACGTGCTTCGCTTCTTTGAGAGGCATCTTCGGAGTTACTTTCGCAAAGTTTTCTTAAGTAAATGAGGCGAAACACGTGTCACAGTTAGTAGCACAATATGTGGAATAATCAAAGTTATTTTAAATTTTATATTAATTTCCGTTTTTATTATAGAATATCAACATCCACCAAAACATGGGGGAGTTAACAAAAAACGATGTAAATTTCAACAACGACAATGGAAGAGACCAGATAAAGAACAACACACATCGTTTTACCCAAAGTTCTGACAGTAAAACTGGAAGAAGATTGGATAACGCCGAAGATATATATCAAAATATACCAAAACGACAATTTGAAATACCGGCTTTGGTGAAAGTACCAGAAGAAATTACCAGCAGTAAATTAGACCATAGAGAAAAGAATTATATGCAGAAAAATGAAGATAAATTCAACGATATTCTGGCGGGAAATAAAACGAAAGAAGAAATATGGAGGGGCACTCAGATATCCTCACCGGACGATCAGGTAAGGGGTTTTTACTGTCGCAATACTGATACAAAACGAGTCGGCCAGTTTGGTCCAGTGGTTAGAGAGACACATAATACACACATACAATATAGTGGTAAGATGGCTATAGGTCAGTGAGTGCACGGTCCCCAGTGCAGCGGTCAACGTCGTTATCTACCGTGTCAGACCGCCCGGGTTTGATTCAAGGCACGAGCAGATTTTTTCATTTTTTGCTCTTAGGTGATGGGTGTTTGTGTTGTAAAAAAGCCTTCCCACCTTTTCAATCCCAAGAGAGACGCATAGTGACAGCGATTAGCTAACCACTATTCCTGTCCTAGTACTCATATTGTTTTCAAAAAAACATATGCTGAGATAAACTCCGTGAGTAGTCCGATATATATAGATATGCTCCAAGTTAGGAGAAGAAATAGTAAAAAAGGGCAGTGATACACAACCTTTTTGGGAAAAGGGCCGGATAAAAAAACTCCCAGATAGTTCTTATGTAGTAATTTCTTTGTTGTTCCTACCTCCAACTGCCACTGCGAACCAATCCGATATATGTGGGAGTGTCTAAGGAGTAAGTCGAAGAATTAGAAGCGGAGACTTAAATCCTTCTCAATAAACAAGAAGCTTATATGAACTGGGCTTAACTCGCTCTCCACATGTCACCGAGAATATTGTAAAGCCTGATATTCTATTTAATGGCCGAGAAAGAACAGCCAATAAAGCTCGCGAATATGTCTAAAGTATTGATTGACTTGCCCCTTCCCATGAACTGTCATGCAATTGGTCGTCATTGAAATCGTTTTTTTCTTGTAACGCAGGTCACAACACACCTGGCCCAGCTCTCGGTGGGCCCAGATCCTACTTCGCTATTGAGGCAGGACATTCACCAACAAATCCGCAAGAAAGACAGTGCATCATCACCGAAACCTGGAGACGTTCGTCATTTAGACAAAGGTAATTGTGACCCCTTAGAGCAGTGCTCCCCAACCTTTTTATACTTTTAGACCGGTAAAAAAGGGAAAAAAAATGCTAACCACAAAAAAACCAAGTGATTCGTGAAATTTCAATATCAAATTTGAACCGTTTGAATTTTGTTTGCATTAACCTTTTGTAACGGCTTGAGAGGTGGTTATTGATTAATATTAGTCTGTTCATTAAGAATGTCATTGAATATTGATGATTAATTTCTAATTGTTCCAATGCTCATAAGTACTAGTTATCTAGAACTAAAATACTTTGATATTTTTTCACCGTCTTATAATGGAGTTCTACCAAGTAAATGCAAATTCAATCACTACATAACTTTAATATATTTAACTTTGATTATTCCACGTATTGTGCTACTAACTGTGAGACGTGTTTCGCCTCTTTCAGAGGCATCTTCAGACTTACTATCGCAAAGTTTGCTTAAGTAACTTAATGATAACTTAAGCAAACTTTGCGATAGCAAACCCAAAGATGCCTCTGAAAGAGGCGAAACACTTCTTGTTCGAATTTTGTACTTTTCCATGAGTTTTACCGTTAACGACCAGGGCTTCACCTTTCGGCATCTTCAGGTATTTCAAGTGCACAAATGTCCCTGAACTGATGCGTAATTAATAGTTCGTATTGTTTACAATTTAAATACAAAAATAAAAGTAGATCGCAAAGTTAAATTGCTATTAAAATTTAAGCTAGCGAACATTTGATGTAAGCGAGTCTCAATGAATTAAGCGGGTTTGTTATAATTATCGGGATTTTCGATACTGCATTCAAAAGTACATCCGTGCACTCGAAATGCCTGAAAATGCCGGAAGGCGAAACCCGGGTCGCTATCGACAAAACTCATGGAAAAGTACAAAGTAGGTCCCTGTGGTCTAATGGCAAGAGCTTTGTTCTAGCGATCGGGGGATCCAACTCCACAGCCCTGATAATAACACATTTTTTCAACCTAAGAGTTGTTTAGTTGATAATGCTTGCCATGAGCGAAACCCGTCCTGATCCTATCAAATGTTACTTTAAATGAGTATTAAAAAAATGTGTTAATATTATTTTTACCATTGTTTCTGTAATATTCTTCCCTTATTGCCATCAGGCGCGTCAAAGCCAATTCCTCAAGTGTTCCCCGAGGAGTACGGACCTGATGACTATTTCTACAACGAGGACGACGCCCATGCATATTACTACGACTACGAGACCAACACCTGGACTGGATACCTCCTGGAGAAGATCCAGGAACTGTACGATTGGGTGACGATGGACTTCGACGGACCTGGAGGTGCCTCAAGCAAGGGATCCCACGAAGGATTTGTACCGCAGGTAAACATGATGAGTTGACTAATGAAATGCATGAAGATGCTAAAGGGCGAAACCCGGGTCGTTAGCGAAAAAGCCCATGGAAAAGTACAATCAATTACAATATATGTAAAATTACGATATTAGAGCAGAAGAGAAGATGTATTGTGTACCCCGTCTACACCAGTATATTATAAAGATCAGTAAATTAGTTTGTACTCACGATGACGTAAGCCGAAATAGCTATAAACTAATTATTATTTAATATTTTAAGATATAAAATTTTAAATAACTTTAAATATTCCACGTATTGTGCTACTAACTGTGACACGTGTATCGCCTCTTTCAGAGGCATTTTCGGACTTACTACCGCAAAGTTTGCTTAAGTAATGAAGCAAGATTGTTTTTAATATTTTAAAATGATAAAATTACATAGCGGAGTTTGGGATTATTCCTTTTTACGGGAAGAAAGGAGGGGGGTTATATCATAGTTAGTAGCACAATACGTTGAACAATCAAAGATATTTCAAATGTTATATTAAAATGAACTTCCACAAAGTATTAATATTTGAAGGTATAAAATACGCTTATTTAATGGTGTCTACCAAGTAGACGCCAATTCAATCAATAACACATTTTTTACCATGTCCGCTACCAACTTGGAGTCACTGTGGAGCTATTTTGCCACATGCAAAACAAATTAAAATCAAGTGCCAGAATGTGTTCAACGTTTTTATTCTTTCAGCACTTATTAAAGGTTGCGAATCATGGCACTTGACGAAGAAAGCAAAAAAAAAAAAAACTACTTATATATATTTTTAATATATTTTTTTACCATGTCTGCTCCCAACTGTGTGCATATGGAATCCTCACGTAGTTTATCTTTTTGTATGTTTTTTTTTCTACGAGAACTGCTTGTAACTCAGTTATTGATTCGAGCAAAATATGGCCAACTTGTCTGGTACTGAATATATTTTGGATTTTTGAAGGTGTCACTAACGACCCGGATTCAGTTCAAGAACATTCTTGAAATGCCTAAAGAAAGGCGAAACCGGGTAGTCAGCGCCTAGGACTAACTTTTTTTTAACCATGTCCAGTCCCAACTTCTTCCTCACAGAGTTTATCTCAACATATATTTTTCTACGAGAACTGCTTGTTACTCAGTTGCTCAACCTCTCTTTTTCCAAAGAGAGTGGGGAATGTGGGGATGGAAAGGTTATGAGTATTAGGACAGGACTAGTGATAAGTTAATCGCTGTCACTATGCGTTGCCCTTTAGGGATCCGAAAGGTCGGAAGGGATTTTCAACAACACATACACCCATGCCTTTAAACAGATTTATCGACTGAAAAAATCCGCTCGTACCGGGAATCGAACGCGAGCAGTCGAACGTTGACACTGCGCCACGGACCGGACATAACTAGCTTTAACTAGCGTGCATTTATTTCTTATTCCAGGTCCTAAAAGCCTTGAACTACTCCATCATTGAAGGTGACAGCGGTATTCTTCTGGCAAGCCTGAAGAATATGTACTATTCTGAAAACGGCACCGATTTTGACCCAGAAAAAAGCAGAAAGATGCTGGCCAACACTTCGAGCGTGGTATCCTTCGGCCTGTTGGCCCTCGACGTCATGCTGCTGAGGAACATACAACTGATGGCGTGGGACGATCAGGTCGGTTTCGTTCACACAAGTGTTCAAACTCAGCGCGAAGTTCCTTTCATTCTATGTGCACTTTTATTGTCTTTTTTATCTTTTGGAAGTTTTTTTTTTTATTCCTGCAATAGAAAAATCCCTCTGTTACTGTGGACGTCGGCTTGGAAGTTAACATTCAATTAAATACTGATATCTATCATTTTTAAGGTGTTCACTGTCAATATTTGGTGGAATGGCATTATAATAAAAATAATAAAACATTATTAGTACTTATTCCACGTAAAATTGTTCCAATAAATTTTATGTGGAATAAGTATTGAGAAGACCTTTATTCCGGCTCCCTCGTAAATCGAGAAGGAGCCTCCTATCCGACACTCAGGAGAGGGATTTTGGGGACGGAGTAGGAGAAACATGGAACTCTTTAAAACAAAACAAGATCTCAAAGCGTTATGTGGGTGCGTTAGCACCCATTATTTAATCGTTAAAGATTTAAACAGACGTTATACAACACACAAATATTACGATAGCGAAGAAGATATCAGGAATTTGACTCGAATATAATTCTTAGGGAGAGGATTAGGCGCGTGCATTCTCAATGCAGTCCAATCTCTCACTGCTGTATGAAAACAAACGGTTACTTTAGAAAGAAAAAACAATAAGGGATTATTTATCGCCTTACGAACTTTTTGTGAAGCACATGGATTGTCGGGCGTCAAGAGATAAGCAATTTTATTTATGGGTTATTGCACTTAATATGAGATACCGTGCACTCGAAGTGACACAGCCAGAGACATTTGGGAGCGAGCCGCCCGTATTACAAGAATGAATTTATTATCCTGATATCTTAAACTCATTGACTGAGGCGAACAAAAGATCGTTCGAGAGAGTGCTGATGTCCTACCATACTAGGAGGTGTCAGTATTTACTAAAAATGTTTGATTATTTTTATAGCTGCTATTTTTCTGTCCGCTGTTTCATTTTCATTTGTAAATTACAAGTATTACTCGAGTATTTTTTAAATTACTTGAGTACTTGAAAAATGGACGAGTTTACTCGAGTCTCTAATCTTTACGTTGAAAAAGTGCCAAAAATAAATTTAAAAAAATAAAAAATTGCATTAAAATAAACCGCATAACTTTGAAATCGCAACAAAAGTGGTTTGTATTTATGAGGTGTTTGTTATCGTCCGCCAATTTTCTTTTTCTTACTTTGTCTTAAATTTCAAGGAGACGGCAAACGAAGAGCTGACAAGTGACCCTGAGATCTTCGCCCTCAACGCCCTATTCATGGATCCAAAGAAAGTAAAGAAGATATACGAAGAACTGGAAATGCACAACTCCGTTGGAAGAAGTGATTCGACATCGGTTTGGTAAGAAAACGCACTTTCAGTATTTATCAGGACTGTTGAGTCAGTAAAAAAAAGTTTTACTCGGACTCTATCATTTACCAAACGACGACACCGACTCCGACTAAAAAAAGTTCTAATATCGTCACTTTGTTATCCTAATTTTCCTATTTATGTGTATTCAATTAAATATCAACCCTACCAATCAGGACAATAGCCAAATTTGACATATTATATGCAAAAATAAAATTTCAAACTGAGAAGACCATTATTCCGGCTCCCTCGTAAATCGAGAAGGAGCCTCCTATCCGACACTCAGGAAGAGGGATTTTGGGGACGGAGTAGGAGAAACATGGTACTCTTATAAAGAAAAGACGATCTCAAAGCGTTATGTGGGTGCGGTTAGCATCCATTATTTAATTGTTTATAGTTTACACAGACTTTACACACAGATAGATTAACGATACACGTTACGTTCTACAACAGATAATACACGACTATTATTATTATTATTGCGAAGGCGATATCAGGAATTACTAGAATTTATCCTTATGGAGAGGATTAGGAGCTTGCAGGCCACTTCCAGCGCTTACCACAACTGTAAGACTTCTCTGGCAAGCGCGTGCTCTCTCCCTGCTACCCAGTCGCTAACTGCTGTATGAAAGAAACGGTTACTTTAGAAAGAAAAAACAATGGCCGTTTCAAAAATCGTTAACACGTGCGCCCACCGAAAAGGGATTATTTATCGCCTTACGAACTTTTTATGAAGATGTGCACTGTCGGGCGTCAAGAGATAAGAGAAATTGAAATAAATCTATATTGAATCGCTATAGAATTCAATATAGATTATTATAAGAATGAATTTATTTCCTGATATCGACTTAAACTCATAGACTGAGGTGAAAAATAGATCGTTCGAGAGAGTTCTGATAGCCTACCACATAAGGCGGTGTCAAAACTTTTCAAAATTTCCGACTCCGAGTACGACTCCGACCAAAAGCCGCGACGACTCCGACTCCGGTCAAAAAACCCCGACTCCACGACTCCGATTCCGACTCCACAGCCCAGGTATTTATGCTTCAAATAAGTATAAGAGTCAATTTGAAGGTTAAAATTAGAATTGGATACCTGCAAAACATTCGTTATTCACTTCTTTGTGCTAACCAGGTCTGTGAAGTCGGAGTGGTTTTTTTTGTCCAGAGTCGTACTCGGAATTTTTTAAAAATTTGAACATTTTTTATTTTTGCATATACATAATATGTCAAAATTGGCCATTGGCCGGATTGGAAGGGTCGATATTTAATTGAATACACATACATAGGTAAATTAGGAAAAAAAGTGACGAAATTAAACTTTTTTAGTCGGAATCGGAGTCGTGTTTTTGGTCAATGCTGGAGTCGGAGTCGGAGTCGATTTTTTTTTTAACGACACCACAAATTAATTCAAATTAACAGACTGAAATAAATTGCAAATTTTTCACCATGCTATAATGGAGTTCTACCAAGTAAACGCAAATTCAATCAATAATGCACACTTCCATTGCAGGTCGGCGACAATCCAGGACCCGAGGAGCAAGAAGTACGATCCGACCGCTTTGACTTCCGGATTTTACTCGAACGTCGACCTGTCAGCAGACATTGCAGAGTTTGCCTTCAGCACCGCAAGGGCGGCCAGCCATCTCGGCAGGGCGTTTAGGGAAGCCAGGTACACACCTGAATCCTTTTTTTGTGCGGTGGATGCGTCCCGCGGAAAATTGAACAAGAAAAGCTATGGCTTCATTTTATTTCTTTATTTATTTATAAATTTACATTTCTAAAATTACTGCTTTTGCAATGTGAAAAAAGATGAAAATATTTTTTCAGTCTCCCTCTCAGATTCTGCTCAGAGGAAATGAGTGTTTGTGTTGTTAAAAATCCCTTCCCGTCTTTCCGATCCCCAAGAAAGACGCAAAGTGACACCGATTAGCTTACCACAAGTCCTGTCATAGCCCTCGTATCCTTTCCGTCCTTTCTCTCTTCGAAAAAAAGAGGTTGGGCAACTGTTAACAAGCAGTTCTCGTAGAAAAGACATATGTTGAGATAAACTCTGCGAGGAGTCCATATGCTACAAGCTGAGAGTGGACATGGTAAAAAAATAAATACATTCACGAATTATTTATTTATTTAAGAAAAAGCAAATCATGGCATTACAGCTGTTGCCAATGCGCCATGTATTTGACAAATATAAATACGTGTATTTATATATATATACATACATACATGTAAATATATAATAAAAATCACAAATTAATTAAAAATTAAAAATAAGATGAAAATTACAATAGTCATAAAAAAAACAGAGAGGAAAAAATATTATTAATATCACATTAGAAATTTTCAAGGCAGTCAACCGAATGAGTTCTGAAAAAATCAACTTTTATTCATAAAATATAGTATTCGTCTGAACTCACTCACGTCAATATGAAATATGTCGACATCCGAAGCAATGCCGTTTAAAATTGTTAAAGCTCTTCCCAGTGACATTCCCATTGGCAGACTGGTTCTACCCCTTGGAAGAACAAATAACTCATGTTCACGATTCCTCAAAAAATATATACCTTAAAATATAACACATGAACCTTCTCTTAGACACAGCAACAAATAGATTGATAATTTAATTTAAAAAACTGCTAGCAACGGGAATCGAACCCGCAAGCTCAGCGACGGCGGTCAAAAAACAAAACATCTGCCATTTAATGTACAAAAAAAAACTCTTGTCAATGTAATACGTCGAACCAATGATATCGAAAATAATCACATTGTGATTGTTTGTGATTGATGTGTAAGTCCATATGCTCCAACTTGGGAGCGGACATACTTAAAAAAATCAAATAATGGAGTGGGCATCGGTCTCGTTCGAATGACATCTGATAACTAATTTATATTGAAAATATTCAATGCTGTCATCAATGCATAACGCAGAGAATAATTTATTTATCCACGAGCATTCGGTGTTCCAAAGATGAAAAAAATGTCTAATCCTGTTTCTATTCTAGATCAAGGACTACCAACGCAACAGAACTTCAGTTGAGTCCCGCTGGGAGTCGAGCAGAAGGGCGAGGTCGAGTCCAGAGTGGACCGACCGAACTTGACTGCATGTGGACGCTGTACTGCAGGAACCTGAACAAGGCTTCCAATATGGGGGGTCCATACGGGTTCTTAGCCAGGTTGAATAGGTGAGAAAACACTTGAGATATAACCGACACGCAATTCGCCTTTCGGTATCTTCAGGCATTTTAAGTGCACGAATGGACTTGACATAACGTTAAGTAAATGGTCTATATCATTGGTTCTCACAGAAATTTGCACTGTGCCCGCATCGTAAGCATAAACGGTCATACGGAAATGTCTGTTGGCCGCACCAAATTTTTGATTCAAGTCTGTTGGATTTTAGGTTTGTCAAATGGACCTATACATGTAAATTTACATGAAATATTTAACGTTCGGAGTCTTTGTCGACAAATTAGCCTGTAAAACCTCATTTTTTTAATATCAATATTTTCTTTGAAGCTATTGGTGGCCGCAACCAAATCTTCTGGTGGCCACACATGAGAACCACGTTCTATATCGAAAAAAATAACATGTATTTGGCATTACAGCAAATTCCAGTTGGCCAAATTTTTTTTAATTACGAAAGTCATACGAGATAAACTAGATGATAAATTTTTATTTTTTATGGAGTAAAATAATCGTATGTTTAACTATTTATGCTCACCCAGTTGTGATGTAAAGTTTTAACCCTTTAATTTGCCGAAAAACAACGGCAAGCGTTGCAATTCCACTCAATGAAAGAAACTGTTTGGGTTTTTTAAGTGCTTTCGGATGCACTATGTTTTAGATAACATTGATCGGCATCGATGTCATTTGCCGTTTGACGTTTGCTGTTTATCACGCTATGTTTTGTACGCCAGAAAGTTTTGCGGAAGTGTAGTAGAAATTTGTAAAAAATCGATATAAATTTTTGGGGGGGAAGGGGTTGTATGGCGGGGTGGGGTTTAAGGGGCGTATGGGGCGGGTATGCCAAAAACCTTCGAAGGTGTGAACTCGAAAAATTCATGAAGTTTAAAAAAATAAATTGGGGGGTGGCAGTTGGGGGGTGGTTGGGGGGAGGGGTTGCCAAAAACCATTGCGAGAGTGTACTCAATAAATTTGTAAAGTTTCAAATCGATCGGTCGAGCGGTTTAGTAGTCCATAGCGGACATACACACAGACATTCATTTTTATATATATAGATGAGAATAATTCGATACCTTGAGGAAAAAGAAAAGTTGACTAAACTAATTAAAAATTTCGACTGAAGGTGCTTTATGGAATTTAAATTTGAATTTTGTACTTTTTATGATTTTTTCGCCAACGACCCTGGTTTCACCTTTCGGCATCTGCAGGCATTTCAAGTGCACCGATGTACTTGAACTTTACCGTTACATAGAACATCCGTGCACTTGAAATGCCTGTAAATGCCGAAATGCGAAAAATGGGTCGTCAGCAACAAAACTCTCCAAAAAGTACTGGATTATACGATTCAATTTTGTTTATAAAACTTTATATGATTTTATGATCACCCAAGTTGTCATGTAACATTTTAACCCTTTCAATACCGTGGCAATTGTCAAACAATACAAATTTGATAATGAATTTACACAAAGCAGAGTACATTTTTTGTCGTTTTTAGTTTGGGTCTGAGGGTAGTGATTGGTGATCTGCAGCTGGACAAAGCGATGGAGGTCTTCCTCGAAGAGACCCTGAAGGGATCCAAGGGATTGCAGTGTGAAAAAATATTTCCAAAGTATGTTTATTTATAAAGACACATTAACTATACTCAATGGACACACTCATTTTTAAAATTGTTGGATGGACAAGAAAGAACGTTACAATCATGAACATCCATGCTTTAAATACAAATTCATTAATAACAAAATGAAGATTGCAAAACCAATTTATTTCCGAATAACGGAATACCTAAAATTATTTACTAACCTAATTCAAAATGTAAAATAACCGTATTTATAAGCCAAATGTACCAGTAGCTGACCGCTTAAGATAAAATTTCTACAAAAATAACGATTAAGGTTTAGCATTGTACCGAATGATGTCAAAGCAAGTATACTCATATTGGATCATATGTCTTAATTAATATTATGTAACAAAAATTACAAAAGGGCCTGTTAAAAAAAAATGTGTTAAATTATTTAAAGCCATGTTTCAGTAGTTGACCATCTCACATATTGAAAAAACCGGTAGTTGACCATGTCTAATCAGGGGGCTTTATAGTGAACTTTCTGTCAGAGTTGCCTCAGGGCTTTCTGTCACACCACTCTTGGTTGAATAAAGTAGCAATGGGTGGTTCAGGAACAAGGTACACACCGTTTCTAGATTGATCACTTAAGAAATTTGAAATAATACACTTTCCTCACTAGGTGTATTTTTCAAATGGCCACCCTGTCACTCCATTCTATATGGTGTTGTGTTAGTGGCTCATTCCGACCACAGATGCCTCAACTTGTCTGAACACTAAAATTTAGAGCAATCCCGCATCTGCATTTATTATTTTGGGCCATTTTATTCTCAAATGGTCAACTACTGGTACATTGTCAACTACTAGTACATTTACCTTAATAAAACATGTTTAGTACTTATTCCACATTTAATATATTAGATCAGGACCTGTTTCGCTCATGACGACAATTATCAACTGATTATAATTCTTGCTTAACTTATTAACAGTTGATAGTGCTCGCCATGTGTGAAACCGGTCCTGAAGTGTCAAGGTTACATTGTAATAAACAGGCGAAACACTGGAGTTTGCACCTACAGTATGTGAACAACGCGCTGTTAATAACGTTCTTCATATGTACGTTTATATAGTACTAACAATATGTGGCTCAGTGTCAACGTTGTTGACTTGCGCCCGGGTTCGATTCCCGGTACGAGCGGATTTTTTCAGTCGATAAATCTGTTCAAAGGCATGGTGTTGTGTGGTTGATAATCCCTTCCCACCTTTCCTATCCCAAAAGAACGAAGCAAGTTGAGAAGGGTTAGCTAACCACTACTCCTGTCCGAGTTCTCGTATCCTTTCCATCTCCAACTCTCTTCGAAAAGGAGAGGTTGAGCAACTGATTAACAAACAGTTCTCGTAGAAAAATACATGTTGAGATAAACTCCGTGAGGAGTCCGTATGCTTCAATTTGGGAGCGGACATGGTTAAAAGAAAACCACCAAGAATTGACAGTTACAACATAATTGTTTTTAATATGTTTATAGATGCAGTGGACAAAATGCTTCAAAAATCGTTCTGGAAGGAATCGTCGGAAAGACATCGCGTACGAATAAAAGGGATCATAGACTAAGGATCAGAAATTCATCATAGACAATCACAGTGCAGCGATCGTATTTGTTTGACAACTATCTTTGAGAAAAGATAAATAATAATGTGTTTATTGTGACAAAGTTTGTCTATGATTATTAGAATGAGGCAAGAAAACAAACCAAAAGATTTTTCAAATTTGGGACTAACATTTTTTGACAGTTTGTCGTTTTAAAATGTCAACCAGGATTGCTTTTTACTATTCGACTGTTACTATCTTAAAAGTAGGGTTAAAAATATAATAAAACAATGAGACAGACTGTAAATGTCAAAAAGGTCCGTATGTTTCTTATAAAAAATAGAATACTATTGAGTTTCTTAACAAATTAATATCCGATAGATATATCGGAAACTTTTAGTTAGGATGTTAAGTATGGTCATATCCAATGTTCCCTCTAAGTCGCGCAGCTGTTTAAAACTTACCGCGCACGGTACTCGTGCACTCTAAATCAGGGATCGTTAACCTTTTTATACCTACCGCCCAGTTTTGCTTATTTTTCATTGTAAATATTTCCTTACCGCCCACTAACATCACTGCATTTCTATTCATTATGTAAATAAAAAATCTTGAAGGAATTTTAGAGATTTGAAAAAACATCTTTTAAGTCCAAAATTTTATTGCTTTGTAAAAAACAATAGAATTAAAGGTAACAACAAAAAAAACTTCAAAACTACACCACGACCACAAAATCTAACGAAATCCATCTGCGCCAAGCTATATAGGTCCAAAATGAAGCAAGGAATCCAAAACTGCCATCAAAAGTAGCGTCAGAACAATATTAGCCACGTGTCTGAATACAGCAAATTTACCGAATTAAAAATTAAAATTCAATAATTAATGAGAACCTATAGCCTGTTGCTGTGAGAAATTGTAAAGCAAAATTTTTGTAAATATTTTGGGGTAAAAGCAATAAGCGCCCTCCACGGAAACCTTTACCGCCCACCAGTTGGCGGTACGGGCCAGTTTAACGACCCGTGCTCTAAATAGTTGATGACTTGATAAATAAATATTGATTAAAATCAAAGGATCTTAAATATCCACTAAAATAAATAAGCATGCATAAATAAAACATTTATTTTTAATGCATTTCCGCTACCAATGAGCAACATTTGGTTTCCAAATAAAGAATTGCAATAGAAGTTGCTCAATGATTGTAACTATGACACGCATTTGTTGGATTGGCCTGCTCAACCTTTGAATTTTCCACGCGGCCGAACTCTCGGCTTAGATGGGAACATGGGTTATATATTGCGAGCTGTTACATGGGATTGCAATACAGGAATAGCCGAAAGTATTGAAAGCTAATTTTGGTTAAAAATATATTAACGAATTGCTAGGCGGTAACATCCTGTTAATTTTTTAATTTATGTCATGTTTAAATATATAAAACACATCAGGAGCATTTCTAACTGATGGCAGCGAAACCGGTTCTCATTGAAAAAAAAAATGTTTTATTTTTTTGTATGCAATACCATGACTGTTAACACCTTGAAACTGAATTCAGTCAAGCGTTGATCATCTTAATATAATTAAGTATTTCGACTGAGGGTGCTTGATGGAATTTCAATATAAAATTTGAATTTTTTGAATTTTGTACTTTTCCATGAGTTTTGTCGCTAACGACCCGGGTTTCGCCTTTCGGCATCTTCAGGTATTCCAAGTGTACGGATGTACTTGAACTGACAGTTCAGTCAAGGAGAAACCCGGGTCGTTAGAGACAAAACTCATGGAAAAGTACAAAATTTAAATTTCATCTTAATATGTTTAGTTTTTCGCTCATTTAATATAATATAAAACAATTATATAGTTAGATTGATATTTTAACCGCTTCAGTGCCGAGCAAAATGATCGCATTTGTTACATGTACCACCCGACTTCTAAAAAATCCTCCTTTCAACAAGATTGACTGATGGCAGAAGAACCTTTTTTTCTGTAGACAGTGTTTATGTTACAGTGAAACTGTATTCTCAGTAAAAATATATTCTTCTCCAAGCTGTCATTGAAATTAAATTTGACCGCCCTATTTCCTACCCTATGTTTGTCTGTGTTTTTCTTTGGTTCCCTTTTTATGAAAGGGACTACTTGCTTATTTTGTTTCATTGAAGCAAACCAACATTTTAGGCCGGCAAATCATCGACTTGGGCCAACAATTTCAATGATCGTGACCAGTGAAATCATGTTGTCATACAAATCTATTACTTGATACATTTTCACTGAGAATACAGTTTCACTGTAATATATACATATATGCAGGGCTTTCTTCTTCATTCAACGCGGTGGAACGGCGTTCCGGCACCTTTTTTCACAGACAAAATTTTACTTAAATGATTTTTGAATATTATTTTATTTAGTAAAAAGCTTGACATGAAGTTTTCAAAAACAAGCCCTGCATATATGTCACTAAATATGAGAAGAAAATATTATAATAATTCTTACGGGAAGATTTTTGCTAGGCGACTTTATTCGTGACGTCCGTACGCGGTCTCCAATGGTCTTACGGTACTGAAGTGGTTTTAACGTTGATAAATCTAACCTTTATCTTTTTAGTAAAATTGAAGTAGTTTTATTTGCCTTATATTAAAATTTGTCGTTGGTTTAACAGACTCGTCATATGGGATAATGGGTCAAGGTTGAAATAGCAAATTATGCTTGCGCAACTGTTTGCGCAAACTTACAATAATAAAATAAAGACTTTATAAGTGCCGATTGACTACATACGTTTTATCAATAAATGATTATTTATTTTAACAAAAAAAAAATTGTTTTTTTTATTATTTTCGCAAGGCCTGTACCAGAGTGGTAATATTTTTTGTTATCGGCTATGGCCAGTTATGTAGTGGGATCAGATCGGCGACCCGGCACCTGAAAATGAGCCAGGGCGCCACCCTGCCGACTCTTTGTCTTGTAACTTAATTTTCAAGTACATATATTCAATGAGTACAGTGTTGTTAAAAATCTCTTCCCACCTTTCCGATCCTAAAAAGCTGTAGGCTGTGACATCGATTAGCTAACCTCATGTCCTTGTCCTCGTATCCTTTCAATCTCTACTCCCTTCGGAATAGAGAGGTTGAGCAACTGAGTTACAAACAGCTTATCTCGAAGGCGGTAAATTCCACAAAGTTATTGCCGAATCCATTGAAAGTGTGATCAATCTTAAATTACGAGCTAAGTTCTTCCATTCTGTTACGGACTGTGCATTAATATTATAATAATAGTAAACTTTTTTATGTTGTGTAGAAAATGGTTTGATTATTAACCTGATATCAGCTAGAAGAATTCTACACTTTTTGCCCCGTACGCTACGACTTTTTCAAAAATTAAAAAAGGACAATACCTTAAAACTACTTACGTTATTTAAGGCCTTAGATGTCTTTTATCCCTTATGAAAGCAATCCCATGTTAATAACTATACCACATAGCTTTAAGAGCGTATTAACGAATCCTCGATAAGGGTTGTCACACACAGTTTATAACATTATGTCAATGTTGCAAACCGATTGGCTATCATAAAATGAATTTTTCTTATGATTTTATAAATAATTTTTATTTATATACATGCAAAATAATATTAACGTTAATATTGTGAATATTTTATCAAAAGTTTTGACAGCCCTGATAACCTTTATACATTTTTTGTTGAATATCTTGTAAGAAAACTATTAAAACGAAAAGTTTATATTCATTTTGAGATGTCGAATACATATTCGAAGTCATAATTTGAGAAATATTATTTTTACGCCTTAAACGTAATTGCCCACCGGTGAGTTCTTTTCAGAACACGACTTTTCAGAACATGACATTTCAGAACATGTCATTTCAGAACAAGACTTTTCAGAACATGACTATTCAGAACAAGACTTTTCAGAATATGACTTTTCAGAATATGACATTTCAGAACATGACTTTTCAGAATATGACTTTTCAGAATATGACATTTCAGAACATGACATTTCAGAACATGACTTTTCAGAATATGACATTTCAGAACAATCGGCCTATCTACGGACACCGTCCGAGCGCGCTCGCTTTATAATATTGGGTTTTCACATACAACATAACAACATAATTAATATTTTTTAATGTTATTATTATCTATATAAAAATTCTGTGCAAGTCGATCTCGATACGACATTTGAGAAGCGTGTAAAAATATTATATAAATGTTAATTTTAATCTTAAGATTTTTTTGTTATGATATTTTTTCCGCCAGAATGAGCCGGTGTTAAGACTGTTAATGAATAAAGACGTATTATAAAACTAAAACCTTCGTTATTTTGCCCGACTCCACCGCCAGATCCCACATACATATACATATATATACATACATTTTGTGCCAGCCCAACGAATGAATTTTAAAATGCACGCGAACTAACTACAATAGTTAGTGAACATTTATTTTAATTTCGGCGATCTCATAATTACAGTTATTTTCTTGTTGTGGCAGCCCTATTCATAATTGGTTAATTGTTTATAGACAAATATGTATGTGAAAACCCAATATTATAAAGCGAGCGCGCTCGGACGGTGTCCGTAGATAGGTCGATTATTCTGAAATGTCTTGTTCTGAAATGTCAAGTTCTGAATTGTCATGTTCTGAAAAGTCTTGTTCTGAAATGTCATGTTCTGAAATGTCATGTTCTGAAATGTCATGTTCTGAAAAGTCTTGTTCTGAAATGTCATGTTCTGAAACGTCATATTCTGAATTGTCATGTTCTGATTTGTCATGGAACCGGTTCAGACATATTTAATTTTTTTTTCCAATCATAAAAATATACTTTTTAAGTTTATATATCAAAGTAAAATAAATAAACTATATAAAATATTTGTATCATTTTATTTGATTGGCATCTTGTTTTTAATGATTAATCTATTGGCAGCACATATTATATTGTCTCTGAAAAAAATAGTGACAAGAATCGATGTTTACATTATTTTCTAAATCAAAATTGAATAGCTAATCGTTCGAAAGTTATTTGACAATGGACATAAAATGCGAACCGGAAGATATAGAATCAGATCCAGATGGACTAAATTCGAATCCATATTGGTATGACATCCCAATTAAGACTTCATACAGTCCAGTCCCTGAGACATCAGCAACAGAAACGCTTACGTCAAACTGTTTTGACAGTTCTTCGAGCGCATTAGAGGTTAGTAATTAAATAACAAACATTTCATTTAAAATTTAAAATAGAAGTGACAAGCAACCTGTCATATTATAGTTTTATTTATTCCTAGGAATATTATTAAAAGTAAAGAAGTATTATCAAATAATATCCTAAATACGACAGTTTTCTTGTTAATCCTTCAAGTATGAGTTCAATCAAAATTTTTGCATTTGACAGATAATTCAAGATGGCTGCCGACAGTGTTCTCTATTAATTAAATGCTGATGTATATTTCTACGTGTTGGACCACAGAATCTAGCATCTCAGAGTTTTATACAAAGTAAATGCCAATTTAATCATATAATGATTTTTGTTTCAGGGTATTACAGAGATCGACGCGGTGAAAATAGAATGGAATAACTTTAAAAATGATTTTGAAGACTCTAACATTAAATGCGAGAATATAATTCAGGAAACTCCCAATTTTGATTTCGGTAACATTCAAAAGGTATACGTTTTTGTAATATATATGATACAGTGAAACTGTATTCTCAGTGAAAATACATTCTTCTCCAAGCTGTCATTGAAATTAAATTTGACCGGTCTATCTTCAGCCCAATTTTTGTCTGTGTTTTTCTTTGGTTCTTTTTTTATGAAAGGAACTACTTGCTGATTTTGTTTCACTGAAGCAAACCAAAATTTTAGGCCGGCAAATCATAGACTTGTGCCAATAATTTCAATGATCGTGATTCGTGAAATCATGTTGTCATACAAAGCTATTAGTTGATACATTTTCACTGAGAATACAGTTTCACTGTAACATACTACTAAATACTGTTAGCCAACCATTTAAGTTGTCAACACGGTGAAGAATACTGTACGTACAAAATTCAGTGTTTCACCTGTTTATTACAATGCGACCTTGACACATGCGCCCTTGTACATGCTATGTTCCCATATTGAGTCATATTTTTTGTGTGCGACTTTGTTTTATGCGATTTTCCACAGAACGCATCAAAAAAAAAAAGTTTTGCTGTATATGTAACCTTTTAAGGTGTTCACTGTCATTACACAATTTATTGGATCAGGACCGGTTTCGCTCATGGCGAGCATTATCAACTGAGTAAATGCAAAGAAAATATTACCATGCATAATATCATAATGTGATAAAGTAAAATGTCTTCAGTACTCATCCCACATGAGCGAAACCGGTCCTGATCTAAATAAAATCAATGTGGAATAAGCATTATTTTTTTTAAAATTATTTTATTATACCATTTAAAATACAAATAATTTTAACACAACAAAATCATGCTTTAGAAGCAAAAAAACGATATTAAATTATGTTACTTTTGAGGTGTTCACTGCCAATATTTGTGTACTTATTCTACAATTAATTCGTTTCGCTCGCCTCAAGAGTTATCAACCAATTGACACATTTTTTATCGTATGTGTAATTTTTTTTTCACCAAAAGTTGATACAAAGCAATGAAAATACATTTGATATTTTTTATTTACAGTTTACTTTCAAAGAAGAGGACAGAGACGTAAAAAAAGAAAATGAACTTAAGCCCAGAGAGAGAGACGTTTTAAAAATAAACAAAAACCTTAATCCATCAGCAATTACTAAAGATGGCGTTAAAAATAACAAATGCCTCGTTTGCAGCGAAGTGTTTTCGTGTGACGACACACAGTACACGCACAAAGCTACGCATTACAAACTCGACTGCGCTAATAAAAAGATTCGTATGCGATCTGTGCTGTTACAGTTGCACGAGCGTCGGCAACCTGATTCGTCACAGATTAGTCCACAGCGGTCACAAACCGCACTTTTGTGACCAATGCGAGTACAAGTGCACTCAGTCTGGTACTCTGAAAAGGCACAAACTGACACACCTAGACGAGCGGCCGTTTAAATGCGTCATATGCGATTTTCAATGCAACCACGCGAGCAGTTTAAAAATACATATGAGCATGCATACGGGGTATACAGTCAGTTCTCGTCTTACGACCACCACGACTTACGACAACCTTGACTTACAACCATTTAGACTTACGACGGAGACCAAAATTTAAAAAAAATAAAATATAAAATAAGAAATTGAAAAATAATTGCTGTTTATTGATAACGCTCCGGGTCATCCTCCACACTTAGTCGAATCCAGGGCTGTGGAGTCGGTAAACAAAATTATGACTCCGACTCTAGAATTTACCAAAACCACGTCTCCGACTCCAACTTTGACCAAAAACACGACTCGTACTAAAAAAAGTTTAATTTCGTAAGTTTCTTTTCTACCTATCATATTTATGTGTATTCAATTAAATACCAATCCGCCCAATAGCCATATTTGACATAATATATGTAAAAATAAAAAGTTCAATCTTTTCAAAATTTCTGACTGACCAAAATGCCGCGACGACTCCGACTGGCGAAAAAACCCTGACTCCACAGCCCCCATCGAATCCAATCCAAATATTAAAGTTATTTATAAGCCCCCCCCCAACATTATGAGCATTTTACAGCCGATGGATCAAGGGGGTATTGCTAACTTTAAATTGCATTATTTATGAATAACTTTTGCCCAAGCAATCAAAGCAATAGAAAAAGACCAGGCATTGAGAGAATTTTGGAAAAACATCTTTCAAGCAATTAGAAATATCTCAGAAGGATGGTCAAATGTCAACTGCACCACGGACCGGACAGAATATAATATTGATTATAACATAAAAGTAATATAATTATAATATAAAAGTAATATAACTATAATATAATTTAATAACATTATGTATGTATTTCTTTTTGTTATCCTGAATAAACAATACATTTTTTAAGGATTGTCCTATCCCTAAATTTACCTGAAATGCATTCGTTCTCTAGATAGACCATGAAAGCTTCAATTCTTTGTATAAATGCTTCTAAATCAGTGAGTTTACGATTGCGAGTCATGGCACATTACAAAAGCACAAGTCATGCGTGTTTGTGTAGTTGAAAATCCCTTCCCACCTTTCCCTATCCCAAAGAGCGACGCATAGTGACAGCAATTAGCTAATCACTAGTCCTGTCCTTTCCATCCCTACTCTCTTCGAAAAAGAGAGGTTGAGCAACTGAGTAACTAGCAGTTCTCGTAGAAAAACATGTGTTGAGATAATCTTCTTGAGGAGTCCATATGCTCTAAGCTGGGAGCGGACATGGTTGAAAAAAAAATTTATTGTCAGTTTGAAGGTCTTTTATTAGAATAGGATGTCAGCAAAACATTCGTTATTAACTTCTATGTATTTATTAACTAGGGCTGTGGAGTGAGAGTTTTGGAAGCAAGGTTTTTTGGCAGGAGTAATAATTTTTTAACTTTTTATTAATGCATAAAATTTGTGAAATTTTGCTTTTGGCTTGATTGGTTGGTTAATATTTAATTGAATACACATAAATAGGAAAGGTAGAAAAAAAAAATTCTAACTTTTCTTTGAAATCAAAAAATAATTATATAAGTGAATACAATTATTTTACGCGTATGTTACGTGGCATTTTCATGGAAAATCGATGGTTAAAAATTACTTCCTGTGGCAAAAATCCATGGAACTGTCTTGGAATCATGGAATTATACGAAAAAAAAGTATCTACCGTCAGTGTATATAGGAAAGTTCATTTTCCCCCATATATATATTTTTTGGTACTGGCAACAATATTACTATCAAGCCATAGTTTATGGTTCGATATACACACAAATAGGTTCCGTCAATATTGATTTTGTATAGCGATATATGGATATAAAAGAAGAATTGATGGACGTGGAGATAAACGAAGAAGGGCAGCCGTCCAGTCCTCGCTGGTTCGAGGTGCCGATAGTCCCTCCTGACACTCCTGAACCTCCCGCGAACGATTTGGACGGTGTTGTCTACAATAGCTTTGAGGTTGGGTTCTACTTTTGAATATGTCAAATGGGTTTTGTTTTTTTTTTTTGTATTTTTAAGTAAATCAACCCGTTGAGCTGTTGGATATATTCAATTAAATTTGATTAATTTAACATATTGAACGTTTTTAGTGTTACTAGACGGAAAAAAATGAATTTAAAACATTGTTATTTTGTTGTTTACCAATTATGGGACAATAATAACAATGTTAATTTAGTTCACTTTTAAGGTGTTCACTGTCAATACTTGGTGGAATGGCATTATAATACAAATGGTAATGTCCTAGACCAGTGGTTCTCATGTGCGGCCACCAGAGGATTTTGCTGCGGCCACCAGAAACTTGATATTTAATGTAGATATTTAATAAAAATGGGTTATTACAAGTTAATTGGTCAACAAAGACACTGAAAATTAAATATTTTGAATGCATTGCATTGTGCATCAAGAATTGCTAATTAGAAATAACTCAACATATACATATTTAGGTCTTTTTTGCCAAAAGATCTAAACATGTATGGGTTGAGTTATTTCTAACTAGCAATTCTTGATGCAAAATCCAATGCATTCATAATATTTAATTTGCAGTGTCTTTGTTGACAAATTAACTAGTAAAAACTCATTTTTAATAAATATCAATATTAACTATGAAGCTTCTGGTGGCCACATGCGGCCACCGTGGCCGCACATGAGAACCACTGGTCTAGGACATTACTGAATAATTAATAATGTATGGAATGCTAATAGTATCATAGAGACCCATACCATTAGATACATCTTCTTATTTCCGAGTTTCAATGATAAGTTCTATATAAATAACAACCGATTCACGTAAGAAAATCTTCTGTTAAAACAAAGCTTTATTTTTTTATTTACAGCCTAGCGGTGAATCGAAAATCAAAATCAAGACTGAAACTCTGGGTCTTTCAAATCCAGAAGTCGGTGAGAGTTCAAAGAATGTCTCCATTTCTGAGGTAATTATGCATAGTTCTGACGATGGCTTAAGCTGAAATAGCTATCAACAAATATATAAAATAATATCTGTAGAACTAAAATACATTTTTATTTTCTTCACACATGGTGACAACAAATCATTTTATTTCGAGATGATTCTGATTATGACAGAGATGATTCACTAGCAGTGATGCCCAACCTTTCTGGGAGAACGGCCAGATTATTAATTCTCAGATAGCTCGAGGGCTGCATGTGTAAAACTGATTAAATTGTCAATATTTAAAGTGTATATAAAATTGAAAATTTTATTGTTTTCTATTGTTCTTCCATTGTCTGGAAAAAATGCGGGCCGCATGAAATTTCATCGAGGGCCGCAAGTTGTGCATCACTGTTCTTTAGTATCTATTGACATTTAGAAAAATACAATTCATCAAATTTGAATTTTTTGAATTTTGTACTTTTCCATGAGTTTTGTCGCTAACGATCCGGGTCTGCCTTTCGGCATCTTCGGGCATTTCAAGTGCACGGATGTACTTGAACTGACGCGCAGTAAACAGTTTGTATCGTTTATATACAAAAATAGAAGTAGATCACTAAGTTAAATAGCTATTAAAATGTAAATTAGCGAAAAACTGATCGATAGCGACAAAACTCATGGAAAAGTACAAAATTCAAACGATTGAAGTTTGATTGTGAAATCCCATCAAGCACCCTCAGTGCAAATTCTTAATTATTCAACTCATCCGTTTCGAATTTCAGAAATACGACATTTACCCGCGGCCGAAGACGCCTCCAGAATACGAAGTGGCCGTTGTGACCAAAAAGTCCTACACGATGGAGATCCTGAAAGGCAAGCCACTCCTCAACATAATCATACACAAATGCCGGACGTGCACGTACACCTGCACCACGCGGAAGGATCTGCGCAACCACGAGAAGCAGCATCCGATAGTCAAAGACATGGAGTGCGAGGTCTGCCAACGGAAATTTCCGAGCAAGTCGCGCCTCAACAGCCACCGCGCAGTCCACACAAAGATAAAAGCGCTTAAGTGCGATCAGTGCCCATTCGAATGCCGCCAAATGTACAACTTAAAATCGCATAAATTAATACATACGGGTGAAAAACCGTTTAAATGCGACGTTTGCGCTTATTCTTGCCGTCAATTGAGCAATATGAAAACGCACAAGATGATACATTCAAATGAAAAGCCGCTTGAGTGCGATTTGTGCTCGTTTAAGTGCCGTATGGTCAGCCATTTAAAATCCCATAAACTCTCGCATACAAACGAAAAACCGTATAAGTGTGAAATATGCAAAAGTGAATTTCGGCAGCTTTGTAATATGAAATCGCACATGTTGATACATTCGAGTGAAAAACCTTTTGTTTGCGGCGTTTGCCAATATAAATGCCGTAAGTTGAGCAATTTGAAAAAGCATCAGTTGACGCACGAAGCTAAAAAGCGCTACACTTGCGAGGTTTGCAATTATGAGTGCATACAGTACTGCTATATGAAAATACACAAAATGATACATACGGGCGAAAAGCCGCACGAATGCGACGAGTGCGGTTTCAAAACGCGGCATATTAAATACTTAAAGACGCACAAGATGACGCATTCTAGCGCTAAAGTGCCAAAGTGCGAGTTATGCCCGTTTGAGAGCGATGATGTCGACGAGTTGAAGGCGCACCAGTTAGAGCACGACCGGGAGTCCGCTTGTAAAACTGAAAACGACGAAGAGGACGACGAGGAAGAAGAAGAAGAGGAAGAGGAGGGCGTCGCCGAAGAATCGTAAACTTTCGTTTGACGTTAACATATGTGAAAACTTAAAATCGACGGCAGAGAAAACTTGAAAATGTTATTGGAATCGTTTGATTTTTTTTACTTTTTAATGAGTGTCAACAACCGCGGTTTCACATTTCGGCTTACTACAGATGGTTCCTGATTTGAAATGCCTGGAGATGCCAAAAGGCGAAACCCGGGTTGTTAACGATGAAACTCATGCAAAAGTACAGTCCAGTAAGTCAGTCCTCTCTTTGATAAAGAGAGGTATAGCAACTGAGTAACAAGCAGTTCTCGTAGAAAAATAAATGTTGAGATATACTCCGTGACGAGTCCATATGCTCCAAGTTGGGAGCGGACATGGTTAAAAAAAAAAGTATAAAATTCAAACGATTCAAATGGAAATCTTCTGCGTTTAAATAAATAACACATTATACAGTAGAGATCAGTACCGGTTTCGATAATCGCAAGTGTAAATTCGACCCCATAGGATAAATGAAACGTCGCCCAGTCTGTGGATCAGTTCTCAACGACATTGGCTTCCATGGTTCGATTCTGTTCAAAGCGATGGGTGTTTGCGTTGCTAAGAATCACCTCCCACCCTCTCGATCCTGAAACCTTGCATCGTAGTTAAAATTTTTATTAAATGAAGGACTCCCTGAGGATCCATCGGCTCCGGAGTGTAACAGTTGGTATCTGTAAATATAGACATTAATATTAGTTTAAATGTATGGCAGACTCCGGCTTCATCGTTTACGCGTTAACTCAGTGTAAAAGAGTGTTGGAACAACTTTGGCTTAGGTTTTTGGAGCTTGCTGGTTTTAATCCCAGCATGGGAAGTTTCATTTTTCATTCCAATATGTAATCTATTTATTTTAGAACCAATCCTAACTCATTTTGATGAAGAACAGTTGAGCATGACTAATGATATGCTTCACATTAGGGGCGGATATAGTTGAAAAAAGCATCATTCTCAACATCTCAATCCAACGTTTTCATACAAAGGACCCCTAAATCTGAAAAAAAACATCCGTTCCCCCCCCCCCCCCCATATACAATAAATATATTTTCTGAAGCCCCTAGAGAAAACCTGCAGCCCACAGTTTGGTAAGCACTGGCTGAGTCAAAAAACTAATTAAATAGCCGGTCCGTGGCGAAGTGTCAACGTTGTTGGCTTGTGTGCTGGACCGCGCGGGTTCGATTCCTGGTACGAGCGGTTTTTTTCAGTCGATAAATCTGTTCAAAGGCATTGTTGAAAATCCCTTCCCACCTTTCCCAAATCCCAAAAGGCGTCGCATAGTGAAAACGATTAGCTAACCACTAGTCCTGTTCGAGACCTCGTATCCCTTCCATCCCCTACTCTCTGAAAAAGAGAGGTTGAGCAACTGTGTAACAAGCAGTTCTCGTAGAAAAAATATATGTTGAGATAAACTCCGTGAGGATTCCATATGCTCCAAGTTGAGAGCGGACATGGTAAAAAATAAAAATTTTTATAGCAAATTGTACAACAGTCGAAGGTCCTCCATTTTCTTTAACTCTGTCAACTCTTATGTCGAGTTCTGCTCGACATGGTAAAACTTGGTTCAAAGATAGTTTGTATTAATATTTTCTACCCTTATTTCACAAACTGTATATATTGGATTGTGGGTATTACCGTGGTGCAGTGGTCAACGTCATTGGCGATTTGTTCCAGGTGTGAGCAGATTTATTCAGTCGATAAATCGATTCTGCTCAGAGGCAATGGGTGTTTGTGTTGCTAAAAATCCCTTCCTTTCCGATCCCAAAGAGCGACTCATAGTTACAGCGATTAGCTTACGACTAGTCCTCATATCTATTCCATCCCTTCTCTCTTCGAATAAATGAGGTTGAGCAACTTGAGTAACAAGCAGTTCTCATAGAAAAAAACATACATAGAGATAAACTCCACGAGGAGTGCTATGCTCCATGTAGGGAGCGGACATGGTTATGAAAAAAAAAGTTTCTTGGTAGAACTACATTATGTCAAGCTCAAAAAGGGTCTGGTTTCTTTTTTCATGATTCCTTGCGGCTAGGCCGGAGTCTGCCATATTAGAAATAATGAAGACACTAATAATTTCATAGTATTTACATGTCATCAGTTCTAAATAACCATTCGAATGCCATAACCTATAAAAAAAATAGCGCATACGTTTTAAACGGCTGTGGAGTCGGGGTTAATTGGCCGGAGCTTAATGCCACTATTCCACGACTCCGACTCCAACATATGACAGTTTGGCCTCGATTTTTTATAGCCCTGACCAAACACATTCATTGTTTTTGGGGTCAGGCCCTTGAGAGCGCAAACACTGAACCAGTCTGTCTACATACAGCCGTATTAATAATTTCCAAACACTTCCCACCCTCACACGAGTACCTAACATATGTAACATTTTATATGAGAATAAAAAAGATTTATATAAAATTGTTTTATTTAAACCAGTGTTCGCCAGACGGCCGATCGCGAGCTACCAGTAGCTCGCGGTGGCATTTTCAGTAGCTCGCGTAAGATATTTTACCATATTTATAAATTTGCTAGGATCAAATTTTATCAATCGTTTGGACGCAAAAGTCTTGAATTTTTGCAAATGCAGCATTATCAACGTTTTAATTATTTATTTAATATATAAAAATATGTGGCAAAATGGCTGGGTTTTATAATTCATATTATTTTTTTAACACTAAATGGGGAAATACAAATTCTTCATTGTATCTAAAGTAGAGGTCTGCACGGGCCGAAATTTTGAAATTTCACCCGGCCCGAACCCGAAGACCTCCAACCCAGCCCGGCCCGGGCCCGAGGCCATTTCCAAAAATCTTACCCGACCCGAGCCCGACATTTTGCACAATGCCCGAAAGAAATCCGATTTTTTTTTTCTAATAATTGACTCATCAATTATCGTGTGTGTGCAGTGGTGCGAAATTTATTTCTTCCTAATTAGAATTAGTTTTTGTTTGTTTTATGACGATACAAATGAGAAGTTCCTGTTTTTGAACTAGAAAAGCTGAAAATGCATTTACATTTTATACACCTATTTAACTTTTTTGGTTGTAGCCACCTCTATGATTTCACTAAATGATTTCCACACTTCACCTTTCCCGTGGGTTTTTACTGACTGAAGAAATATATTCTCCACATTATATTCAAAACAATGCATGTTGTTCTTTAGAATGGGTTGAAAAGATGACTTATACGAGTACGTGACGTTTATTAGAGTATTAAATTCAGATTTACGATAATGGTGAGCTCATTCGAAAATAGCCCGATTTTTGTTGTATACTTGCGTCCGAGTCCGGCCCGGGCCCGAACCTTTGTTACCCGGGCCTGGCCGGGTAAGGCCCGCGGGCCAAACCTGAGCCCGTGCAGACCTCTAATCTAAAGGCATTAAAATAGGTTTAGAGTTTTTTCCTTCAAAATGCTTTTTTGGTAGAAAGCTAACTTTGCTTCCAACGCTCTCATGTATCATGTATAAGAAGCTCATCAGACAATTTCAATTTTGGAAAGTAGCTCAGATCCTTATTGAGCTTGGAGACCACTGATTTAAACCTTTTCACTTTGAAGGTGTTCATTGTCTATGCTTGGTGGAATGGCATTATAATAAAACATTTTTTAGTACTTGTTCCACATAAAATTTGTTGTTCTGGACCGGTTTCGCTCATGGCGAGCATTGTCAACTTATACGAAATACAACAAAACTGATATTTATACAAAATTTAAGTTTTGACAAACAATTGGTATTGTAACTAAGCAAATTAATAAAAATAATAATACATACATTTTTAGTACTTTTTCCACATAAAATTTATTTGATCAGGACCGGTTTCGCTCTCGGCGAGCATTGTCAACCAAAAGTTGAGAGTTGAGAATGTTCGTCATGAGCGAAACCGGTCCCGATCAAATAAATTTGACGTGGAAAAAGTACTAAAAATGTATTATTATTTTTATTATAATGCTTTTCCACCAAGTATTGACAGTGAACACCTTAAAAGTGATTAAGCAAACTAAGTTGGGCAGACAGGTAGAAACTTTAATATTAGAATAAAATAACATAAAAGATGTCTAAAAAGCAGGGCTGTAGAGTTGGAGGTTTTTGGCCGGAGTCGGAGTCGGCGCGGCGTTTTGGCCGCAGTTGGAAATTTTGAACTTTTTATTTTTGCATTTAAAGTGTAAAATTTGGCTTTTTGCCGCATTGATAGGGTTGATATTTAATTGAATGCACATAAATAGGAAAGTTAGGGGAAAAAAGTGACGATATTAACCTTTTTTAAGTCGGAGTCGGAGTCGTGGTTTCGGTATATGCTGGAGTCGGACTTTTTTTCATCGGCTAGACAGCCCTGCTAAAAAGTAACAATTTCGCCATTTTAAATAAAAGGTACATAAGGCTACTTTTTATACTGCCATAAGGGTAGTACAGTGGATCATGAAGCACCTCGAATAACGAGTAAAAAAATTGCTCCCTTAATGAGCAACATTTCGTATAACGAGTGACGCAGAAAGGGGAAGTCACATAACGTATGACGCACTTGTGAGCCGGTTCAAGTAGCTTCGCTTAATGAGTGTGAACAAGATTCTGGAAAGAATTATGCTCGTTATGAGAAATTCCACTGTATATAATATAAGTCCGGTTCCTGGTGCAGCGGTCGAGGTTCTTGGCTTCCGTGACGGACTGGCCGGGTTTGAGCAGATATTTTCTGTCAATGGGTGTCTGTGTTGTTAAAAATCCCTTCCCACCCTTCCGATAGCAGCGATAAGATAATCATTAGTCCTGTCCTCGTCCTTGTACCCTTTTAATCCTTACACTCTTTGAAAAAAAGTTGAGTAACAAACAGTTCTCGTAGAAAAATCCGTGAGGTGTCCATATGCTTCATGTTGGCAGCGGATATGGTTAAACAACCGCATAAACAAAAACGCAGTGCTGTGGGGCTGGGCTTTTTGGCAGGAGTCGAAAAGTTTGAATTTTTTATTTATCAAAATAATATGTCAAATTTGACTATTGGCCAGATTAGTTGGTTAAAATATGTTTAATTGAATACACATAAATAGGAAACGTGATGAAATTAAACTTTTTATAGACGGAGTCGTGTTTTTGGCAGGGCTGTGGAGTCGGTAAAAAAAAGTCCGACTCCGACTTCAGCATTTACCAAAACCAAGACTCCGACATTGACCAAAAACACGACTCCGACTCCGACTAAAAAAAGTTAATAACGTCACTTTTTTTCCAAATTTTCCTATTTATGTGTATTCAATTAAATATCAACCCTATCAATGTGGCCAATAGCCAAATTTGACAAAAAAAAAAGTTCAAAATTTCCGACTCCGGCCAAAAAACCCCGACTCCACAGTCCTGCTTTTTAAAGACTCCACAGCCTTGCAAAAAAGTCGCACAAAAAGATGTTTTAGTGTATATTTTCGGGTATTATGTTTTACCATGCTATTTAATACGCAAACCCTGTGATATCAATCATCTTCTGAAATCTATTGCGAAGTTACTGAAAGGTATGAGAAATATTAGGGTTCCATGACAAATCAGAACATGACTTTTCAGAATATGACAATTCAGAACATGTTTTTTCAGAACACGACTTTTCAGAACATGACTTTTCAGAACATGACATTTCAGAACAATCGGCCTACCTACGGACACCGTCCGAGCGCGCTCACTTTATAATATTGGGTTTTAACATACAAATTTTAATCTTAAGATTTTTTTTTATGATACTTTTCTTCTATGTTGTTATTATTAATTAATAATTTTTATTGTTATTATTATGTGTATAAAAATTCTGTGCAAGTCGATCTCGATACGACATTTGAGAAGGGTGTAAAAATATTATATAAATTAATAATTAATTTTAATCTTTTTGTCATGATATTTTTTCCGCCAGAATAAGCCGGTGTTAAGACTGTTAATAAATAAAGACGTATTATAAAACTAAAACCTTCGTTATTTTGCCCGACTCCACCGCCAGATCCCACATACATACATATATATATATATATACATATTTGTGCCAGCCCAACGAATGAATTTTAAAATGCACGCGAACTAACTACAATAGTTACTAAACATTTATTTTAATTTCGCCGATCTCATAATTACAGTTATTTTCTTGTTGTGGCAGCCCTATTCATAATTGGTGTTTATAGCCAAATATGTATGTGAAAACCCAATATTATAAAGCGAGCGCGCTCGGACGGTGTCCGTAGGTAGGCCGATTGTTCTGAAATGTCATGTTCTGAAAAATCATATTCTGAAAAGTCTTGGTCTGAAATGTCTTGTTCTGAAATGTCATGTTCTGAAAAGTCTTGTTCTGAAATGTCATGTTCTGAAAAGTCGTGTTCTGATTTGTCATGTTCTGATTTGTCCGGTTACCAAATATTAGTGATCATAACAAAATTAAATTTTATTTTATTTATATGGCAGCACCAAATTCAACTTTGAGTTTATCTATGAACAAACGTCAGATGTATTCCCATCTGTCAGAGGTCGCTGAATTTGTATTTTTTACCCAATATTAAATTAAAAATAGGCGAAATGGATATAAAACCTGAACCGGAAGATGATAATACTGATTTGGAAGACCAGGCAACTGATGCCAGCTGGATAAATGAGAGAAATAGTCGTACGGAACGATTTCCGAATCGAACTGTCAAACATGAAAATATTGATGAAAATTTCATGCATAGTACCAAGGTAATTAAAGGTAAAAGGTTAAGTATGTTTAACAAAAAGGTTTTCTGGTTTATTGTGTATATTAGACCTTATTGCAAATTGTTGTCATGGTGACATGATCTGCTTCATGCTTTGACAAATGAGAAGGGAATACAATTAAAACATGACATTTGAATCGTTCAAATTTTTTACTTTTCCATGAGTTTTGTCGCTAACGACCCTGGTTTCGCCTTTTGGGATCTTCAGGCATTGCAAGAGAACTGACGCGTATTAACATTTTGTACCGTTTATATACAAATTGATGATTTATATTCTGGCTATATGGGGGCCGAGGGTAGTAATAATAGGGTCCCTTTCGTCTCTTAGGATTGCGTTTCGCTTGTTAAAAAGATGATGATGGTGGTGAATGGTGATGATGTGAAGATCTCTTGATTGATATAGTACGATTAAATCGTTTATATAAACCCTTTTTAACCGTGTCCACTACCAAATTGGATCATATTATGGACTCCTCACGGAGTTTATCTCAACATTTTTTTTTTCTACAAGAGAGTAGGCATTGGAAGGATACGAGATATAGGAAAAGACTAGTGATTAGCTAATTATTCTTGCGACGCGCCGCTTTTTGTCATCAGAAAGGTGGGCAAGGATTTTTGATTGATTGGCTCAGTGGTCAACGTTGTTGGATTCCGTGTCAGACCACCCGGGTTTGATTCCCGGTACGAGCAGATTTTTTCAGTCGATAAATCTTTTCTCTTCGTAAGCAATGGGTGTTTGTGTTTTTACAAATCCCTTCCCCCTTTTCCAATCTCAAAAAAAGCGACGCATGCGAGAGCGTTAGCTAAGCACTAGTCCTCGTATCCTTTCATCTCTCTCTTCGAAAATCGAAGGTTAAACGACTGAGTAACAAACTGTTCTCGAAGAAAACAATATGTTGTCATTAACACCATTTGTCCAGTCCATTTGTTCTTAATTTAGAGCAGACATGGCTAAAAAATGAATATATTCTTACCTGAACAATTTGTCAAAAATATGTATAATAATACTATAGATGTACCATTATAACTTGTCCGCTTGTGAGGGCGCCACCATCGCATAAAAAGTGTGCAATACTGAATCAAATTTGTTTATTTTCAAACACATTTTTAGATGCAAGCTATACATGAAACAAAATCTTCATGTAAATATATTTTTACTACCGAAATATAACTTCGAAGGCTTTTAAATGTATGTATCTACTATATGGGGACAATTTTAGTTCCAAATTTGAACGGCGGTCAAGTTATGATGGTACATCTCGTTACAAATCCATAGACAAAAACCCGAGAATAAACAATATTCACATGTCAGATGAATGTTGCCAGTGACGTCATCGAAGAACAACGAGCGAAAGTTTGAAAATATTGACGGTGTTCGTAAATGGCCGAATTTTTTTTTCTATTTAAGGTGGAAATAAAAATGGAAAATGAAATAGAAATAGAATTCGACCCTTCGGATTGTCACGAATATAATGAAAGGGAACTGGACGACGATGATGAGAATACTTGCCATCCGATGGATGACCTTGGGGAGAGCTCGAAAGCGACAAGCGATTCTCAGGTAATGATCTTTAACACTCAAACTCCGGTCCCGCACCTAAGCGGAAATTGTCGCATTGCACAAACACCCGGTGCCACACAGTTGCCTTTTTTTTTAAATGTCTGTGGAATCGTTAAAAAAGTACACAACTTCAACGAAGACCAAAAAAAGTTTAAATTTGCCATGTTTTTTTTATCTATCTTTCCTTTTTATGTATATTCAAGGCTGTGGAGTCGGGAGTCGTGGAGTCGAAGTTTTTAGGCCGGAGTCGTACTCGGAGTCGGAAATTTATAAATGTTTGAAGTTTTAATTTTTGCATATTATATGTAAAATTTGGCAACTGTCCGGATTGGTTGGTTGATATATATTTGAATATGTACACATAAATAGGAAAGGTAGGAAAAAAACGTGACAAAATTAAACTTTTTTTTGTCGGAGTCGTGATTACGGTCAATGTTGGAGTCGGAGTCGTATAGTTTTTTAACGGCTCCACAGCCCTGGCATATTCAATTAAATATCAACCAACCAATCCGGCCAGTGGCGAAATTTCACATATTATATGCATTAATAAGAAGTTCACTTTTCAAAATTTCCGACACCGAGTACGACTCCGGTAAAAAACCGTGTTGTTTTTTTTCACAGTGTAATGGCGTTCTACCAAGAAACTGCCAATTCTATCAATTATTAATATTTGATTTTTTTAAATTATACACGCAAATTTGATCCAAAACACAAAATGTGCTGATTTTTTCGTTTACTTTTCCGCAAAAATGCCAGCTGCTCGAGTGTTAATATACGTCGATGTTTTTTTAATGCTTTTTTATTTTATTTTATCAGGAATTTGAACTGGACTTTCGAAATATAAAAGAAGAAAAAGAATATTCGAAAAAAAAAGGCAAAATAACTTTCGATTCAGTGCCTCAAAAGCCGATCAAAAAAAAATCCAATTCCAACCGGTCGAATAAGCCCGGCAAGATTTACGGCTGTCACATTTGCAATGGAACATTCAGCAATTCTAGCAACTTAAAGCGACACATTGCGACACACAGTGCCCGAAAACCGGACCTGGACTCCGAAGCCGAGGGCAAGAAGCTCGAGTGCGACACGTGCCACCTCAAGTTCACGCAGGCCAGGAACCTCAAGCGCCACAAAATGATACACACGGGGATAAAACCCTTTGAGTGCGACCTCTGCAATTATAAGTGCATGTCGTCTAGTCATTTGAAAAGGCATTACATGATACACACGGGGGTTAAGCCCTTCGGTTGTGACATTTGCGGATATAAATGCAGGCTAATGAGCAACTTTCTGATACATAAGATGACGCATACGGGAGAGAAACCGCATAGATGCGCGGACTGTGAATACAGATGCGCCTCGTCGAGTGACTTGAAGAAGCACAAGGTTATGCATAGCGGGGAACGCCCGTTTAAATGTCAGATATGTCAGCTGACGTACACCAGAGCCGATAGTCTAAAGAAGCATATAAAGGCACATAATAGGCAGAAGGTCAAGACTAAAAAGTCGTTTATCTTCGTGGCTATACCTTCGGTCGAGGACTCGAATCCGCCGCTTGACGTTTGAATTGGCTCACGCGAGTCACGTTAGATCAGCGATAACCTTGCTGGAGGTACTTCTGCCCGCGAGAATGACTCGCCGAATCCCTGGGGTTCGATTGAACCCAGGTTAAGAACCACTGCATTATATACTAATTCTTCTGTAAGCTATACAGTGAGTGGAACCTCGATCTAACGTTCTCGCATTGACCGTTTTCCCGCGTGGTTCGTTCATTTTAGAAGGTCCCTTGAAAACCGTTTAATCGGGGTTTCACTGTAATAATTCCGCTGTCCGTGTCCGCTGGCGCTGTGCAGTGTTCATCGTCGTTGGCGACCGTGACGGAAGACTCGGGCTCTTATCACAGTGCAAGCAGATTTTTTCAGTCGATAAATCGATTCTGTCCGAAGGGCAATGGGTGTTTGTGTTATTAAAAGTCTCCTTCCCACGTTTCCGATCCCTAAAAGCGACGCGTAGCGATAAGCTGACTACATTATGCTCCATGTTGTCGGATGAGGTGACGATGATTGTAAATATTTTTGAAGTTTATTTCAACATGTTTTTTCTACGAGAACTGCGTATTACTTATTTGCTACGGATACGAGAACTAGTAGTCAGCTAAACGCTATCACTATGCGTCGCTTTTTGCAATCGGAAGGGGATTTTTAACAACACAAACACCCATTGCCTTTTGAACAGAACCGATTAATCGGCTGAAAAAATCTGCTTGTATGGGGACTTGAACCCGTGCGATTCGTCAAGAAAGCCAACGACGCTGACCACTGCACCGTAGACCGGGCATAAAATTTTGTATATTGAACTGAAAAATCTTTTATTGTAAATATCCTGTGATTTATTTAAACAAATCTTTATATATTATTATAATTAAAAAATAAAATGAATTGGGTAAAGAAATCTCTCTTGACGTATGTTGAAATTCTATAAATGATGTATTTAGAATGGCGTCGTTTCCGCAAGTATATCGGGAGATAATCAATAAAAACTGTTCGAAAGAAATTCGAGACAAGTAACTCTTTATTGTGATGGGTGGTCAAAAGTGGAACTAACACTTACTTTAAAAAGGTTCTAATTGACATTTTTGGCTAAGATGATCTTTTGGTCAGAAAAGTTTGTAAATACCGCATTCTATCATATGTACATATATGATTTTCAGTATAATCTATGGATGAATTCCGGAGTTGCACTGCATCTGCACACTTTTTTACTAAATTTATTTGACCAAGTTTTCTGAAAAATATGCTGAAAATAACTAAAAATTTTCATGCTCATTGTTACAAGTGAATTTTAATCAATCGAATCTTCAAACGCTCATATCTCAAAACAGTGCCAAGAGCAGTTAAAACCATTTAAAAGTAATGTGTTAACTTTCCAATAAAACAGATTATTTTTCCTCGCATTTTGCAAAGGAAGGATTTATTGTGCGTCTTGCTTATGAAATATGGATTCCAAGTTGACCACGATTCTGAATATATATCGATTAATTTATTTCGACATTATTTTGTGTGGTGTATTTACAAGAATGATCAATGATCCGCAGTTCCCGTAAAATCTCTCGTTTATCATACCAAAATAAGACATGCGGACTCCAAGAACGATTCTGAATTTAAATATATTTAGACAGATTTGGATGAAAAATAAAAATACTTCAAACTCAAATCTTAAGCACATTGCGGACTCCAAGAACGATCGATTTAAATATAGCTAGATAGATGGAAAAATAACAATCATTTTATCTTCAGAACTTATATCAAAAATGTAATTAATTTTCTCCGTGCGGCCCCTTAACTACCCGGGAACTGAACGGCCCTTCTCTCAAAAGGTTATGGATCACTGCTCTACACATTATTTTATACAAACCATTATTCTTTTGCTCCTATCATTACGACGAATAAGTGTTGCATATTTGAAATCGTCGTCAAATGGTTTAATTTATGATTTCGACTGAAGGTGCTTGATGAGATTCCAGCATCAGATTTGAATTTGAAGTCGTTCTAATGACTGAAGATACCGAAAGGCGAAAACTAGATTGATTACCTTGAAATAATAGACTGGCAGTTTTTACCTATGTGGTCGTATAAACCAAAGCAAAATTTTTTTTATTTCAGAACATGTTTGTCGCGTTGGTCATTTGAGTCGTCAGTCGCAGGGGCTGTTCGGCTGATCAATGCACTGCCTATTGAAATGGAAATTTTCAGAAGTGAACTTGGTGCTTAATTTTGAAATTTCTTTTTCCTACTGTTTTTTTTATGTATTTGTTAAATGCATGGTGCATTGGCGTCAGCTGTAATGCCATGTAATGTTTTTATCTCGAAATAAATAAATAAAGCGATGAAGAAATAAGAAATTCAAGTACAATGCATTGTATTTAGATAGATTATACATAAGGGGCAGCGATCAAAGCTGATTTCAATTACTAAAGCCTATAAAACAGTAGTTCTCACGTGAAATTTGGCTGTGGCCGCATTAGGACCATCAACGGTCCTACGAAAATGTCTGGTGGCCGCACCATAATTCTTTTTTGTGAAAAATACCTCAACATGTATGTTTTCGAGTTTTTGCGAACTGACAATTCTTGATGCACAATACAATGCATCCAAAATATAAAATTTTCAGTGTCATTGCTGAAAAATTAACTTGCAAAAACACATTTTTATTAAATATCAATATAAACTATCAAGCTTTTGGTGGCCGCAGCAATATCCTCTGGTGGCCCCGCACATGAGAACCACTGCTATAGAACCACACGCACTGACGGTGATGGCGGGCTTCCTACCGCTTGATCTGCACACACAGGTGCGCGGTGCGACGACCCACTTTTTGGCGGGGAGGCCCGCGAAGATCGGAGACGTCACAGTTTCGCCTCCCCCGGGACTGGCCAATATGGCGCAGCACAGTCGCCTGGCCGCCCCGCTCGCGGTCATGCGATGGACACGGCACTTCGCATCTGGCAAAAGCGCTGGGATGCCTCCCTGAAGGGGCGGCAGGTTTATAAATAAATTCTTTCCTACTATTAAATGGCGCATGGAAATCACCAGCGGTCTGGTTGTGAATCATTGGACGACCAGCCAGTTTGTTTCTGGACATGGTGGTTTTGCTGCCAAGCTCTTCAGGCTTGGCCGGATGGTAGATGGGCCGACATGTAGATGCGGCGGTATTAAGGATGCTGATCACATTCTATGGATTTGTCCTTTTATGTGCTCTGAGCGGGAAGATTTACTCAGGTTGGTCCGACCAGCTGTCGGGCCAGTAGGCCACGCCGACTTGGTAGCCAATAAAAATATTTATTTGGCCTTCAGCTAATATACGGCGTCATACGGTGCAAGGACGGACCTATTCGTATAGGTCCGTAACCGGCTTTTGTTGATTACATTAATGACAGCATTAAATAGCATTTCTAGAATCAGTAACGTATAGGGTTTGCTAATTATTTAGAGTCAGTAATGCACACTCGAGTGCCTTGGCCTCCAAGCCATGGGCAAATGCTCCCGAGACAACTCCATACTCGCAAATTGAACAGGTGCGCTTAACGTTGTTTACGCCACGGGACGCGATCGCTGATACCGAATGTAAGGCCGTGGCGGGTGGTGGTTGGGATTTGCTTAGATTTGTAGACAGATGAAAAATTTAGAATTGTCAAGAGATTAAGACACAGCCCATTTTAACAGCGATCTTAGCTAATCACTTTTGCTACCCCGTTTCTATAATCAGATGGGTGGAAGGTAATTTCCAATAGTCTGGTGTGGGCTTCGCCATGTTTTAATGCCAGTACATGAAACGTATTCAAAGACTGCCTGGGGTTCTCTAAAATTTCATCTCACAGCCGTCCGATCCTTAAGCAGAACGTAGTGAGACAAGTAGATGACAACTAGTCCTTATAAAAGAGAAGTTTATCGACTTAGTAACGCGCAGTTCTAATAGAAAAGTTTTTGTCGAAATAAACTACAGGTCTTCAGTTCGACGTTAGGATCGGATATGGTTGAAAGAAATCTTAGTTTTAACATTGATCTTCCAAGCACTGCAACCAAACAGGCAAATGTAGTCTATTTACTTTATTTTTACCATGTCCGCTCCCAACTTGGAGCATATGAACTCCTCACGGGGTTTACATCTCAACACGATTTTTTTCTTCGAGAACTGCTTCTTACTCAGTACGTCAACTTCTCATTTTCAAAGAGAGTAGGGATTATATGGATAAGAAGACTAGTGGGATATTTATGGATTGGAAAGGTGGGAAGGATTTATTTACTAACACCCATTGCCATCAACCAGCATCAATTTATCGACTGAAAAAATCTGCTCGTACCGGGAATCGAACCCGGTCAGTCCGACACGGATGTCAACAACATTGACCACTGCACCACAGACCAGTCTATTACTTAAAAAAGAATAAATAAAAATCCATACATTTTTTCAATATTTTTTATTAGAATGCAAATAACACAGAACATTGAAATAATATTTAGAAATAAACAAGTGTTTAAAAAAACTCCCTGCCGAGTTTGACATATCATAAATTTGATTGACAGGTCCTGTCCTGAAGAGTTACAAATAAAAATTTAGCACAAGTCAAAAAATAGTAGTAAATAAAAGATCTCTTGATTGCCATCAACGATAATATCGTCTCTGCCAGGGGAAAATATGAAACACATGAAAGAATTATTTGTTACAATGAAAGAGTGAAACAGATAAATTTAATATAATGCAAGAACAGCAATAATTACATGGTGTTGACATAATGATGTAAACATAAAACAGAAATCATAATTGTAGTGAACATAGCAATGCAAGATTAATTGAGGACATTCTGGCGATAAGAGTGTGAGAGAACATGATTTTGAAAAATACTTGCGTATCAATTTCATTGATATAAAAAGCTAATCATCCCGGCCAACTAGATTACATTGCAATAAAATATAACACATATAATTGATAAATAAATACACAAGAGTTATGGACTCTTCGCGTGCGGTCTCACTCAGAGCGAAAAGCGTAGGTGGGCGAGTCTTGCTTAGAAATCTAAGGTATCGCAATGGCGCCGTCTGAGAAGTCGAAGCGCATCACAAATGCCGAAGTCATATCAGTTTGAAATTAAGCAGCGCTCGCACCGCCGTACAAATTGTTAAGTCATTTTGATCGAAGAAATAATCACTGAAATACAACCCGAGCCTGAAATATGGATCTTTGTACTCATCCTCTCTTTATAAAAATAGAATAATAAAGGATAAACGCAGTTCGCAAAAAAAGCTTGCAATCAAGCCCACATAATATTTTTAGACACATGTATTTGGCATGGCGTAAGTGGAGACAATACCAATTATGCACCCGATACAGGGACCATTATTGTTAATTTTACGTCTTGACTACGCCTTGCGATAGCGCGCCAATGATAATGGCTTCTGCGGTCACCTTTGATTTTACAACAAGTGTAGTCTTACAGCGCATGAAGTTACGCATTACGATATTCGTGAGACCGCACGCTTCTGCGAGGCTAAACAACTAGTTAGTTGCAGACATGTTTACGAATCGATTCTCGTTACATCGGTGGTTTAAAATGAATGAAGCATTTTAAAGAGTGACCTATGGCGTAGAGATTGAGGTAGCCATTCACGTGAAGAGTTTAATGTCTCTAACATTGAAATGGACGGCGATTGTTTTCACCCGAACAAAACCGGTATAGGGTTTCAAATGCAACGGGAACCGTCCGGAAAATGTTAAAGGACACACTACGAAGGCTCGAGTGCCGTCTTCCTCGGCGAGACGGCAGCCACTCGGAGTCGTAAGTGGTAATCTTCAACCACTTATGAAAACTAAATCGGATTAAATATGGCGAAAAATAACAAGGTATTTTAATGAATGAAACCTGTAAAAACTCAAGCAGGGGCAGTCAAGTCCGCTGGGCGCTATAACAGAGGCTGGACTTTCACACCCACGGTTTTTGGCGAGAACAAAAAGGTGTCGCAGAGACGGACGGAAATCTTCCATAAAAACGAGACGAAAGAACGGATGTCAGGATTTCTTGCAGGTGCGGAGGGTAAAGAAAGTCTTTGGAAAAATAAAAAGCCTTCATATTAAAGCAAGAAGCGATACATTGGAGATATGTGACATAATTGTAGGCAGTCGGCAGCTGAATCGCTGCACATTATGCTGGAATATTTATCTTTCATCAGGAGAATGAATAGACCACAAATCGGATGAAGCCTGCATTAAATGATAGCGATTTGATTAGTGCGCGCCATCTAGTATGAGGCGATTGCCAACGAGGCGCTCGAGGCCTGTGGAAAAGGAGTGTCGACTGCTACACACAACGCATCGTACAGAAGAAACATATGCAGCGATGGGTGGGAGAGGGCTATAAAATATGGAAAATAGTGAAAATAGTGAAAAGCGTCAGCTATAGTTTTTATTAAATATAAGAACGGTAAATAAAATCCATCCATCGAATCGCGAAGCCAACATGCCGACCGAAGATGGCAAAAACCTCGTTCCTTTAGTGCTGACTCTATACAATTCAAGAGTGAAAAGTTATTTAATCAAATAATAAAATGCTGATAAAATAAAGCTCCCTTTTTATAATCTCGTGCTCTTGTAGAAACGATATGATATGCTGACAAATTTCGATTCAATTTTGAACCCACTCGCATTCAATATGACGATACCATAAAGGTTATCTATGGATTAAAAAATTCCACGATGAACTGGGGATCGGGGATAAATCGAGATTCCACGTCACCGATGTCTTCATTTCAGATGTAAGCTTAAGAAAAATAACGATACCCATCATACGAGACCTCGTCGGACAGTAAGGTTTCTTCGTCAATTCAGCAAAGAAATCGATCGGATGCGTGGCGGTCACTCCTTACAAGGAAATGGCCGTCATCCAATCGAACATAAGTTTCAAGAATATAAGAAAACGACAATTAAATTATTAGACCAATTGCAGGAAGGAAAGTTGTGTTCCCGAGAATTGAGACGAGCCGAGGCGATCGAAATGTTCGCTGATACATAAAGAACATTCCTCGCGAAATAAATATCTGTCCGTGGAGCAAAAAAGTCCATTGCATCACATGCAGCAGCAAGAATTCAACTCTGGAGAGTAAACTCTTTCAGCGACGGAAAAATCAAGTAATGATCATAATTATGGAAAATAAAAAAATAGTAGGGTCAGGGAGCAGGGTCAAAACTCACACAGGTCAAAAATAACAGCGACCCCTGCTAGTCCCAAATATACTCGAAACGAAAAAGCGATGAAGATCAATCCGGTTTCCGCAAGACACCACTTTTCCAGAAGATTGCCAGCTGTGTTGCACAGCGCACGCTTGAAAGATCGAATTTTGACATTTTGACTCAGCTTAGTATTTTTTTATGCATTGTTTTTGTGATAAAAAACCAAAAGAAACACTTGATTGGTAATGTTAAGATTATTTTGGAAACATCCTACATGCTTTTGTCGATAGTAATTTTCAGATTATACCAAACCATAGTAGTTTTTTTTGTTAATTTGATATAAATCAGACAAAACGTGGTTGGGGGGGCGAAGGTAACAAAACGTCCGGGGTCCTAAGTAACAGTGCTACTACGGCAAAAAGCAAAGAGATTCAATCGATATTTATTTAAACGAAATACACTTGAAAGTGTGCATCAAAACTGAACTTCAACGCGAGGACCATTCGGAGGATCAATTAAAAGTGGTAGCTATGAGCGAAATCGGTCATGATCTTAATAAAATATTTAAATAGAAGCAACTATCGACACCCATTTTTAAACTCGGATGAAGACAGGTCCTCCACGTCAAAAATTGCCACAGCACTCACTGGTCAGTTAAGGCTGCCACAATAAGAAATGAAAGTGTATTCTGCAATAATATAAATGAAAACATCATTATTTTTGGCGGACGTAAATCGCAATTGAATTTTGAATACAATCGCATTAAATTGCCTTTCACGCATAAATCTTAGCCTTGATACCTTCATCGAAAAAACCCGCCTGCGATGCGTAGGCAGCCCGGGAGTGAAAAACGGAAACAGACATGGAAGTTTGAGGCATTTCGGATGTTCCGAAACTTGAGAACGTCGCCAACCACAACACCTCAACGACCGAAGACAGCGATGTGATACGACCCAAAATTGCAGACCACATCGAGAGATCTTACGACACCGCAATAACGATACTCGACTAGGGCAATCAATAATTATCATTTCTACCTAGATTTCATAGGAGACATGTGCAAATTATTCCTCCGATCTCGTTGCGTGACATCTGCATTTCTGAAACGTAATCATAGTATCGTTTAGCGCAGAGTACCCAGTTAGATGCTGGAACGACTAACTCGCCGAAGCATATAGGGAAGAATACGAGACTAAACTAAGTGCTGTTATTGGTAACCAACCCTGCCCAAACTACATTCAGGAATCGAGAGACTGTAAATATATCCCCGATCCCCACACAAATGTCGCTCAGTAAGCCTAACCTTAAGGAAGCCCTCAAAATAGCAAAGTAGTGGAGGATAAGAAAGTCGGATGTTCAGATACTTGTGAATGGCGCCATCCACCGTGAGGTGAACGGTGAGAATGAAGTGACGGCATGCAAAAATGTAAGGCTAGATAAAATTTCATGGTCGAACAAACGGTGGAGTCTCCTCAAATCACTAGTTAACGATATATTCACCGATTCCATGAGATTGAAAAGAATATTCACGCCCTAGCTGGTACATGACAGCGATGGAATGGCAAAAATTCAATTCCATGGCTGAACAGACGAGGGCAGCGATTAACTTGTTACGGTTGATGATAATCTGTTCATCGGATAGACATCATCCATTTCCGTAGACTTAAGACTGCGTTAAATCGTGGCGAGGCGATTCCCTCAATACCACTACGAGCTATCACAGCTGCATGTCAACAGGTATGCAGACACAATCAGCTCGACGCAGAGACACTAGAATCATGGCTTTGGAGAATCAACTAACTTCTCCGCCAACACAGACCACCTATGATAATGTTTCATATACGACAAGTGTCTTTAGCTTTGGTACAGCAACAATCCAATGTAAGAATTGACACTGATGAGCAAAACCGACCCTGATATGATAAATTTTGTGTGGAATAAGTACCAAAAATATGCAGACATGTATGTACTTGCAATTGTATTTTTGGCACACCATTGCAAAATAATAAGAGACGATATAAAAGACTGTAATGGTTTATACCAAGTCTTACGCGTGGACTTAGAAACTGCTAAATTGACTGAGAAAGCGCCACCGTGGATAATCGGTCCATTAGGCGACATTGAATAAACAAAACGTCAACAAAAGAACCGATTGGAATCATGACAAACATAAAACCAATGATGCAATTTATCTACTCAGATTTCAGAGAAACTTGTGCACACGATTTAGGACGAATACGACAAAGATTCTGATGGCGTTGCCATTTTCATACCTCACAGAAAGGCGGGTTTCATGAATTGACAATCTCCGTTCATATAAGAAGGAAAACCTCAGAAGATTCAAGGTTAAACCAGAATAAATTGAGCTGGATACCTTATATCCTCATCCCTCTCAATATATGTAGTGGTATATATGTATATTATTTTTAGTCAAATGTTACAAAATTTGCATTTTGTGGAATAATAATTTGTAAAAAAAAGGATAATGGAGCAGGGCGTTTACCTGAAACTGAAAAAATCAGCGCAAGGTCAATAGGACAAAAACAACCCGTCCGGAGACCTCTGCTAAGAATTGTAAAACGTTGCAATGGAGGCGGCTTCTTAGAATATATCGCATGGCAGAACTCAAGATAAGTTTTGACCAACGCTACGGATATTGACTGTGGACAAATGGAGAATCAACGCGGGCAAATTAAACAGTACATCTAGTCCTATTCTTATTGAGAAATAATGGCGAGTGATTAAATTCGATGTCAATCGACAGTGACCGCAGCGAATATTTCAGACGTGAAGACAATTATGAATCCGTCACTAGCACTCATCGCAGTTTTATAATCAATCACGACATTGAACAGTGACGACATTAAAATTAACGATAGCGGTGTCCTCCTCTTGCACACACACTTTACCGACGATCTTAAGTTCTAAATTTTCGCAAACCTGAGGTGAAAATGAATAAAAGCATGGCGATTAGGGGCAGTCTCTCGCAGGCTGAGAGTGAAGGACTCGTAAGGGAAACGGAAGCAATCTAGTACAGCGAAACTATACATGGTGACCGACAGCGGTGACAACTCGTCTTCTTTCACTTATAGATTAAAAAATACGCTAATACAGAAGCTGCATTTTTTCAATCTATATTAATACATTATTGATTGAGTAGGCATTTACTTGGTAGAACTCCATTATAATACGGAAAGAAAAATAACAATGTATTTTAATTCTACATAAATTATTTTTAAATATTTGTTGATAGCTATTTCGGCTTACGCCTTCGTCAGAACTCTGACGAAGGCGTAAGCCGAAATAGCTATCAACAAATATTTAAAAATAATTTATGTAGAATTAAAATACATTGTTATTTTCTTTTCCGTATTATATTAATACAGTTGGAATTGTAACTTTCATGCGATGCTAAACAACATTGCTATCTCGTTCAAATTGAAAAATACTGACAGACATATTTGTAATATCAATGGTCATATTAGTACACCAGTTAAAAAATGGTAGACGATATAAAGACTGCTTTACACTTTCAGAAGCTTTCATAATATTTCACGAAAATACTGATGTGAGTTATTTCAATCGATTGTGAAGAGGAAACCTGGACGAACAGGACCGCTGCCTTGACTGGATCCGACTTAAGACACAAGAGATAACAGAGATGCGATTGGACGTTTCAAGGAAAAGTGCTTAGATCGAAAATGGATTTCGGACGAAGAAACCCTGACATTAAAATCACACGATTATACAATGTTTCAATACTCAAGGAGGCAAAAGGTATCATTATAAGTTGACGATATAGTGCCGCCCTCAGTGACCGTATCCAACTTTTTGAAACGGTTCAATTGACGATGAAAATCGGTTGATTTAAGCCCAGTTGAGGAAAATTATGATTCCAAGAACTGAGTGGGAAATGGGACTAACAAAGGCAAACGAAATGTTCACTAATACATAGTAAAAATTCCTCGCGAAATAAATATCCATCCAGGAAGAAAAAAATGTCCATTGCATCACATGCAGCAGCAAGAATTTAACGCTGGGGAGCTTTGTGCGACGAAAAAAATCATTCAATATTTCAAGTAATGATAGAAATTAATGAAAAAATAAAAGTATTCACCACGATTCAACAGCAGTACGCGGCTTTCATTAACATATACGACAATGAAGAGGAAAGAGACGAAAACGATGATGGACAATCATCGAATCTACAATTTTAAATGCTATGTTTAAAGGCGACGATGCACCGTCACCACGCATGCCAATGATTCTGACAAATATGCCATTCGACTAGAGACGTCTGTCGTTCCCGGTGCGTCTCTCCGTGATCACGCGTGGAATACAAAAAGTGCAGAGTATTGTGCATCCAATAAACAGGAATAAAAGTCACTTTCTTTTCACCAAAGGAATTGCAACGGATGCCCGTCTATATGTGGACAAAAACAGGGAAAGGAAACTTAAAAGAATGAACAAAAGCCATTTACCAGAAGATGACCCAACAAAAAAAAAAATGGAATTTTTTTTTTGAATCACATTGGAAATGCTTTCGTTTATTTGCCTCCCGTTTCATTTTGAAATCAAAGTGATGAAAATGATATACTTCTATTAAGATGAAGATTTACCGAAGTTAGCTGCAAAGCAGACGTACATACGATTAACTTTTTTCTGACAATACCCATACGTTAGAATATGTAATTTATCTAGTCAAAGGATACATTGATACAACGTCGTGCTAACAATATTGCAGAGAATAGTGAACACAGGTCACACAAAAATGCACAAAAAATGTACAGTCGCACATGCACCTTTCAAGAGCTGATAGAAAATATTGCCATCTCGTTGAAATTAGATGCGGAAATATTTGAAACGACATTGGGGAATTTTATTCCATTACGCGTAAATCGCAATTAAAATTTAAGCCGACTCGCATTAAATTGCCATTCCCCATCTATAGCGACGATACCCTTAAGGATAATCGATGGATTGAAAATTCATGTCTCCATTAAAGATACAAGCGGAAGAAAGACGTCCATTCCTACGATACTAGGCATAGTCGGACGGTAAAATTTCTCCTTTTGTCAATTCAGCAACGAGACCCGAAAGGATGCGAGGCAATCACTCCTTACAAGGAGATAGCCGACATCCGGTCGGATATTAGCTTCCACCAATGGTCAAACAACGTGCAGTATAATCCGTTGGCGAATGAAAACAAGGCAAATTGTGTTAACATGTTCCAACTAGAAAACCAGGTACGAATGGTTTACTCCATTCAACCAATAAAACAATTAATAAGGGAACGCCAAGAGAACGATATGTGTTGATAAAACTTATGATAGAGGGCAGACATTCTAGTCTCCCAATAAAACTGATAAAAAACGCACCCTCCGTAAACAAAGCCTACGACATAGACGCTCAAGCATCGTTTTAAAGTTCCGAAAAACGACGGTTCATCGACTACAAAAGCAGATCGAGAAATGAACCCGCTTCGAGAACAGCAGCACTTTCGGAGAGACAGAAACGTGAATGCCTCGTCAGAAAGAAAGATGCATGGAATAAATCGGCTTTAGAGTAGAATTGCATCAAGGCAACACATGTCAGAGTTGAACCAAATTCAGAGACGATACCTACGGCTTCAAACTGTCGAAGAAGAGAAGAGTCGAGAGTAATTGGATTCGCTCATCGGATGAAGACGGCTCCCAAATCGATATAGCCATTTGAGGGTTAACCCGTCCTTCAAACCAGCGCGATATCCCGTCCCCAATTTACTCTCCTTTGATCGGAAAATTCTAGGATTAACTGATAAAGATGATTCGACAAAGCACAACCTTGATCGAAGACAATATCGTTTAGTCTTTTTTGAAAGACAAGGTATACCCTTCGCACAAACTGAGACATAGTGAATCTCTGTTTCAAAATAAAAAGCAGGTCACAGATCTATGTTCCAATTCTCCCTCCCGTGACGGTTGAATACGAGGATCTCGGGAGGATTGGCCGATAAAAATGAATCGTTCGTATCTATAACAATTTTAAAAACCAACACATCAATCTCTTAGGCGATCTAGTGGATAGACAGATTCGACAAAAGAACCGATCGGAATGATCAAACATAAAACCAAAGGAAAGAAATTAAAAAACTCGAGATAGATTTAAGGACAAACCAGAATAAATTCACCTGGATACATGATATCCTCATCTCAATCATTCTCTGCACTGTCAGAGAAGAATTTATAAAAAAAGCATATTGTAGTATCAGGGGGGTGAAACTGTAAAAAAATCAGCGCAGTCCACAGGACAAAAAGCCGTACGAAGACCTCTGCTTAACGTATAAATTATGCAATTTTCAATTTCTTTTGAAAAAATTTTAAGATGATATTCCCATTTGGAATTGTGATTAATGATGGCGGGCCGCAGTTTGCCATTAAGCACAAATATAAGCTATGAATAATTCTTAGAAATACCCTGTTTGTGAGATGCGTAGGCTGCGCAGAAGTTAAAAATGGTAACAGATAGACATTTAAGTGGTTCGTTTCGTCCGATGTAAGACGCAAATTAACATTTGACATGATTGGTGATCATGATGGTAATACGTTTCGAAGCCGAGTGGCAGATGGCGCTTGCGTCTTTCAAAATTACCCTACGCTGGGGCAATCTCCAAATTCGAACCAATTACCATCGAAACGGATACGTATTTAGTTCTCACCGTCAACGTGAGAACAAATACAGAGTCTGGATCGTATCCTTCCATTATTAAGGATCAAGAGTATCGATAAAATAATTCGAAGAGGAAACGTGAGCATTACGGTGAACAACAATCGTTCTACTGGATTGAAGAGGCATTTCGGATGTTCCGATAATTATTGTCAAAGTCTCCGACCATAATACCTCAACAATATGGCCACCAAGCGATACGAAACGACCCAATATTGCAGAGCATCTAGAGAGATCTACATATCTACGACACCGCAATGTACGATACTCGACCAGGGCAATCAAACATTATCATTCCTACTTACCTAGACTTCATAGGAGACATGACAAGGATTCAGCCCCGGGGAGCATTGTGCGAAGGAAAAAACATTATATATTTCAAGTGAAGATCGAAAACATTGAGAAAATTTTAATATTCACCACCGATAAATGAACGAAAGCTACAGGCACTACAAAATAAATCCGCGCACCTTCACAATTTCATAAATTTGCGAATATTTACTCGAAATCTTTACGAGAAATGGATTAAGAACTATGGGTTATATAGGAAGTTTCTTCTAGAGAAGACGATGAACAAATATTTAGCCATGTATGTACCGAGGTACGCTGCAGCTAAAACATAAAATGAGATATATTCTGACAATATCGATACGTGATAATATGTACCTTATGAATAGTCAAAAGTATACATTGATAAAACTTCGAGCTATCAATAACAGTATTGCAAAGAACAATGCAGACTCAAATGCGTGTCCAACTTCGACACTTCTCAAGACGATTGGTAAAAATGTTGCAGTTAACTGAACAGTTTTGAAAGGGGACGACCAAACAATATTGCTACGATGCCAAGAAGGTCAACCGAGCCAAGCATGAGTTTGAGCGATCCAATGCTACCTAAGTCAACAATGAGTCAGTTTGAAAGATTAACGGAAAAATAATATCCCGTCCAGAGTGTAACTCCGTGTTTTAGGTAGGCGAGCCGAAGCGCTGCGGCGACGTGTAAAAACCAATTAATTTTAAACGTAGCGGACTAAAGGTCGTATGTGCCATCGCTCGGCCAGACGCAATTAACGCTCTGGTGAGCTTGGACCGTTTGATATTTTCAAGCGATTCGCGCGCGCCATGAGTCAGGCACTTGAGGCGACTTACAACATATGCCGTCCTGACGCGGATCGCGTCGCCCACATATGACACTTGCATTGGCGAGGACCGTTTGATATTTTAAAACTCTGCCGCTTTTAAAGCGCGCCGGATCGCTTCGCCCACCTAAGACGACCCGTTAGTTGTCCAGCTTGGCGAAAACATTTCACCGACTGTGTCGATTCCGCTAAGATAACAATTAGATACGAGGCATTCCCCCGCTAAGTAAAAATAGGCCCGAGTGATAAAAAAAAACCAGTAGACACGAAACCAACTTATAGTAGGGAGGTTTTCACCGGTGCCAGTGAGATCAAACGAGAATATTTAAGGGATGGGGGGGGGTAAAGTAGAAATATAACGATTAATGGAATCTTCCGAAAGGTTGCGAAAACGTTTAATAAATAATGTGTGCTAATCGCACTATTTAACGCTTTGAGACCGTATTTTATTAAAGAGCATCCTGATTCTAATACTACGATCCCTAAATTCAACTTTCGGAGTGTCGGATCGGAGGCTCCCTCTCATTTAACGAGAGAGCCGAGCCAAGGTCGTCTCAAAATATATATACACAGCCGCATGTGCTACTTTAGAGGGATGCAAGAGAAGATTGCCATCTTGTTCACCCTGGAACAAAATGCGCGGTTGTATTTGAAACGTCACTGGAATAATGATTTACATGAGACGTAACTCGCAATTTAATTGACAGAATCATAGCACAAATCTGCCTGTGCGATGCGTAGGCTGCCCGGGAGTGAAAAATGGAAAACATAGAAATTTTAGTTGTTCGTTTCGTCATATGTAAGACGTCAATTAACATTTGATATGATTAGTCAACCACTGTAATACGTTTCGAAGCTGAGTGGCAGATGGCGCCTGGGTCTTTCAAAATCACACTACCCTGGGGCAATCTCCAAATTCGAACCAATTACCATCGAAAAGGATACGTATTCAGTTCTCACTGACAACGCGAGAACACATATAGGCTGCATCGTATTCTTTCATTTTAAGTGACCAAGAGAATCGATAAAAATAAAAATTCGAAGAGGAAACGGAGCATTACTTCGAGGAGAGTATTAGATTCATCCAATAATAAAAAAAAGCCATCCAATTCGTAGGCGAATTATGTTAAACTGTTCCAACTAGAAAATATGGTACGTATGGTTGATTTGAGTCAACAAATATAACAAAAAATGAGGAAATACAAAGAGAATGATAAGTTTTGATAACGCTAATGTTACAGAGCGCTTACAGTCTAGTCTCCCAACAGAACTGATAAAAAAAACTCGCTCCGTCTCCGTAACTGAAGTCAACAACATCATTGACTGGGAACCGAATTGTCAATTCCGCATCAAAATAACATGTACAATAGCAAGACCTGCAACTGTACAAAGATGAAAGAGAAAAAAGAGAGAGAGAGATGGCATACATCGGAAGTGACACCAGCTTCGTCTGAAAGCTCTATGGTAAGAACCACACCCCGAGAAACAGCTCAATTTGTTTCCACTTTTAGACGATCCAATTGCTGAACTCGTGGCGCGCTATACACCGACCAATATGTGTGGTATAATGGTGTAAGCGAGACAATACTCACTTGATGGTAGTTGTACAGTAAAAAATAACTATCCGCCACACAAAAAATGCTCGGCAAATAAGATCCATGCATCAGAAGTTACTAATTCCGATTGCAAAGATATTTCCAAACAGAATAACGTACATGAGAATAAACAGAATGCATCATGACACATTTCCAAATAACCCTAGTGTTTTATTATAGCCAATAAATCGCGTGTCATTAGCAGCGCTTTCCATTGGAAGATATATTTTATTTTCAGTGAACAATTAATAAGAATCGTGTATGATAAATTTCAGTACGGTCAATTCCGGATTATCAGAGAAAGTTAAATTAAAATTTACTCTCATTAATAAAAAATCCCCATGTGGAGAAAAAGTCGGAAGACACCAGTCATTTTACCGAAGAGCGTTCCCGGCCAAGTGAGAAACGATTGTTTGCAGGTGTTGGCGATGAGCGAAACCGGTCAATATCAATAATATTCAGAAGGGAAATGAAAAAATGTTAGTAACCAACAAAATTACGTAGCAGATTGGAACTGAAAACACGATCATCTCTCATGCCTTAAATTACGGTAAATTCTTTTGACGCGATTTTTTTAAATGTTCCCTTTTACGCGATTTTCGTGTCGATGATATGGCGAACGATTAAATTAGATGAAAACTGACAGTGACTGCAGCACCTGCGAGTGAATACAACTATGTAATGCAAATAGTTAAGTGTGAATGGACGTGTCCGATATTCATCATAGTTTTAGAATGAATTAGAATTTAAGTCCAACCTGAGATCCTCGTTTCAATTGAAAAATCTGACCTTGCCGGGAATTGAACACGGGCCCCACCTGATAATTCATGGCCAGGACAGAGTTTTTGCCAATACACCACAGAGACCGATCAGATATCCAATCTTGGAATAATAGAATCCATTAAATCAGATACAGACGAAGGAAATCAACCGTAGAGAAATATAGTAACATCTACCCCACTTGGAAACACTCAGTCGGGGGTAGCCCCACCCCGTAAATGGTTTGATTTCATTCGGATCGATAAGACTTCTTCGAAAGTGAAGAGAAAAGAAAAAGGCGGGATTACTTAGCCATATGAAAGATCCGCTTCAGATAAGATAATGTTTCCGATAACGATTGATATCACAGGAGATATTTCAGTTCCAACATCCAGCCTGGCTGCTGAGAAGGTTGGCCCACGTATAATCCAAGTCTCCCGGGCAGACTTGGGAACTGATGTAGTGACTGTGAAAGCGCCACAGTGGATTACGGTCAATACGGTGACATTGAAGAAACAGGTGACACACGTCAACAAAAGAGCCGATCTGGATGCTCACCGACAAAAAGGAAAGGTGCAATGCGGCTACTTGTCAATGTATGCAAATACAAAAGCAAAAGATATACAAAAAAATTGAAGATATTTAAGGTTAAGGCAGAATAAATTTACCTGGATACCTGATATCCTCGTCTCTTTCCGTAATTGAGTTGTATATCATTTTTAGTCAAATGCTTGCAATTCATCTACTCTGATTTCAGATAAACTTGTGAACACAATTGAGAACTACCTAATACGACACAGATTGTGATATCTTTGCCATTTTCATATCTCGCAGAAAGGTAGATTTCAAGAGTGTACAATCTCCGTTCATATAAGAAGGAAAAACTCAAAAGATTTAAGGTTAAACCAGAATAAATTGAGCTGGATGGTACCTTATCCTCATCCCTCTCAATATCTTTACTGTGGTATATATGTTTATTATTTTTAGTCAAATGTTACAAAATTTGCATTTTCTGGAATAAGAATTTGTAAAAAAAAAGAATATTGGAGTATCAGGGGGTTTAGCTGAAACTGAAAAAGTAAATGCCAATTTCGGGACATTGGTAACAATGCGCCGAAATTGGCATTTATCGAATCCAAGATTGAGATGAACCGTCAACGCGACACTCGACGTTACAAGACAAACATACATCCAGGAGAAATGTACCGAGATGAAGTACAAGCGTAGTCGAATAAGGCATACCTTCACAGCCATACTGATGTAGATCAATCCAACCGTAAGTGTAACGACAACCTGGATATTGACTGTCTGCCTAGCGTACACGCTGGAGGGCCAAAGGCTCGACAATTAATAGATAGGTTGAAGAATCAACACAACATGGAGACTGCAGGCAGTCGGATAAGGTATAACGTCGCGACAATACTGATGTGAATTAATTCAACCGATTGTTAAGAGGTAACCTGGATGAACAGGACCGCTGCATTGACTGGATCCAACTTAAGACAGAGATTAAGAGGCAAAAGGTATCATTTTAAGTTAGCAATATACAGTCGCCCTCTGTGAGCGTATCCAACTTTTTCAAACGGTTCAATTGACGATGAAAATCGGTTGATTTAAGCCCAGTTAAGGAAAATTATGATTCCAAGAACTGAGTGGGAAATGGGACTAACAAAGGCAAACGAAATGTTCACTAATACATAATATAAATTCCTCGCGAAATAAATATCCATCCAGGAAGAAAAAAATGTCCATTGCATCACATGCAGCAGCAAGAATTTAACGCTGGGGAGCTTTGTGCGACGAAAAAAATCATTCAATATTTCAAGTAATGATAGAAATTAATGAAAAAAAAAAGTATTCACCACGATTCAACAGCAGTACGCGGCTTTCATTAACATATACGACAATGAAGAGGAAAGAGACGAAAACGATGATGGACAATCATCGAATCTACAATTTTAAATGCTATGTTTAAAGGCGAAGATGCACCGTCACCACGCATGCCAATGATTCTGACAAATATGCCATTCGACTAGAGACGTCTGTCGTTCCCGGTTCGTCTCTCCGTGATCACGCATGGAATACAAAAAGTGCAGAGTATTATGCATCCAATAAACAGGAATAAAAGTCAATTTCTTTTCACGAAAGGAATTGTTACGGCTGCCCGTCTATTATCATTATCAACTGGAAAAATAAATTTGAATCACATTGGAAATGCTTTCGTGTATTTGCCTTCAGTTTCATTTTGAAAGCGAAGTGATGAAAGTGATTTACTTCTATTAAGATGAAGATTTACCCAAGATAGCTGCAAAGCAGCCATCCTTACGATTAAATTTAATTAAATTTAAACTGACTCGCATTAAATTGCCATTCCTCCATCTATAACGACCATCCCCGTTAGGATAATCGATGGATTAAAAATTCATGTCTCCATTAAAGATACAAGCGGAAGAAAGACGTCAATTCCTACGGTACTAGGCACAGTCGTACGATAAGATTTCTCCTTTTGTCAATTCAGCAACGAAACCGACAGGATGCGTGGCAATCACTCCTTACAAGGAGATGGCCGACATTCGGTCGGATATAAGCTTCCACCAATGGTCAAACAACGTGCAGTATAATCCGTTGGCGAATGAAAACAAGGCAAATTGTGTTAACATGTTCCAACTAGAAAACCAGGTACGAATGGTTTACTCCATTTAACCAATAAAACAATTAATAAGGGAATGCCAAGAGAACGATATGTGTTGATAAAACTTATGATAGAGGGCAGACATTCTAGTCTCTAGAACCCGCTTCGAGAATAGCAGCACTCTCGTTTCTTCGCGTACAAGCTGACGAAGAAAGAAAAGAGACAGAAACGTGAATGCCACGTAATACGGTTCAGAATGATTTTTAGCCTGTTATTCAAACTTGCAACAAGAATAAATCTGGTCACCGATACCGCTATCTGGTTTTAATATTAATACCGCCCTATATGGTAGGTCATCAGAACTCTCGAACATTTTATTTTTCACCTCAGTCTAAGAGTTTAAGTTGATATCAGGAAGTAAATTCATTCTAATAATACTCTATATTGAAATCTATAGCGATTCAATATAGAGTAATTTTAAATTATGTAAAATAGACATTTAGGCGCAACGTTTCCAAGTCGGAACAGGAGCCGACGTCTCGCTCAAAATGTCTCCGACTCTTTCACGCCCTGAGTGCATGAGATACGAGGTAATTCATGCAGAGTTCGATGGACCATAAAAAAATGAATCATCGAACGCAACTTTTAACGGTTTTTCTCCGTTATGATGACATTAAGTTGGGCATTTGCCGCTACTACTCATAAGAGTGAGTACAACTATATAAATGTACCAAGGTAATGGGCCTGTTATTTATTGTAGTTTTATAACAAATGAAGAAATTGAACAGAAACGAGACGGCAATCATAAAAATATATGCAGTGAGACGGCGATTTAAAAGTTCATCCACGCCAATAAATAAGAGCCACGCACCATGATAAAATCACGGCATATTATTTCGACACACACTTGAACGATCATTTAAAAGTTCACAATTTTCGCAATAGTGAAATGGACCGCAGTAAATCAAAGAAAAAGTTTCTTCTTGCGCATCCGATGGCTCGTGAGGGGCATTCAAAAAGATTATAGAACATCCGATAGGCTTCTCACGCAGGTGGAGAGTAAAGGGCTCGATAAGAAAACAAAAGCTCTCGATTGAAACGAGAAGCGAACATGCAAACAAGTCAAATCTAAAAACCACGTTCCTTTAGTGTGGACTCCTAAAGCCCATTTATTTCAATGAAATCAATGAATATTTCCGATTCGACAGTGAATCGTTACTACAACAAATAATATAATGATGCCAAAATATGGACGAAGAAGGAGCTGCTAGAAAAGATGTCTTCTCCTTAAAACCATATGCTGATATTATTGAAATGACAACACTGGAGTATTTGATTCCGTCGTGAGTAGCGATTGAATATTGAACCCCCTCGAATTCAATTTCCACCACCCCTATAACGAGGATCCCCATGAGGGTTATCTGTGTGTGAAAAACTCTCGTCACAATCTCTATCGTCGTTAACGTGGGAGAACTTGGCAAGAAATTCGGTCTTGGATAAAATCCTTGTGGTTTTCACATCGTTTTAGCTAGATATAATCAATCCAATGTGTCCTCGCGCGGACAGAGCAGCCTGTCATCGCTGAACTTGCGCCACCGGGTTAATATGCAGGCAAGACTTTACCATTCATTGAACAGATGACAATTTACTGGACCGTTTGCTTACGAGTTGCAACATCGAAGACTCGCGAAAAGCATCAGAAAGAAAGATGCATCGAATGAATCGGCATTAGAGTAGAATTGCATCAAGGCAACACGTGTCAGAGTTTGAACCAAATTCAGAGACGATACCTACGGCTTCAAACTGTCCAAGAAGAGAAGAGTCAAGAGTAATTGGATTCGCTCATCGGGTGAAGACAGCTCCCAAATCGATATAGCCATTTGAGGGTTAACCCGTCCTTCAAACACGAGAAATATCCCGTGTATAAAAAGCAATTTAATCAGGTCAGAGGTCCGTGCTCCAATTCACTCTTCCTTGATCGGAAAAGTCTCGGATTAACTGATTCGAAAAGGCACAACCTTGATCAAAGTCAATTTTGTAAGACAAGGTATACCCCCCGCACAAACTGAGAGATAGAGACTCTCTGTTTCAAAATAAAGCAGGTCACAGATCTGTGTTTGAATTCTCCCTCCCGTTGTGGGAGATTGCGAAGAGCTCGGGGGGGGCGGGGTTGGACGATAAAATTGAATCGACTTTATATATTCACTTAAAAAAGCACTAAATTAATCTCTAAGGCGAGCTAGGGCTTGACAGATTCGACAAAAGAACCGATCGGAATGACCACAAACACAAAAGTACAAATTATCTACTGATTTCAGAGAGATTTGTGCAGCAAATTTTTGATAGCTCTTCCATCTTCATACCCCCCAGAAAGGGGTTTCAAGAATTGACAATCTCAGATCAAACAAAAAAAACAAAAAACTCAAGACATAGATTTAAGGACAAACCAGAATAAAATCGGCTGTATACCTCAGATCCTCTCCCTATCATTATCAAGGGCATCTAGGCTGTCGAATATATACATCATTTTTAGTCGAAAGTAGAGTTTGTATAAAAAAAGAACAAAAAGCGGTACGGAGACCTCTTCTTAAGGAAACAACAAATAATTCAAATTTCTTTAAATTTAAGGTTCTTTTAGGAAAATATAAAGATGATATTCCCACTTGGAAATAATATGAATGGTGTGGGCCACAGTTTGCCCCCCTGTCTGTACATACAGAAGAAAAGCAATTGCAAGCCGCTTAAAGCTTAAAATAAGTATATGTAGAAATGAATATTATAATACAACAAGAAATTGACGGGACTTGAGCAGGTTTTTTAACGAGGACAAGATGACGCGTCTCACTTAATATGTGAAGGCGTCGATGTGGGCGTATCGATAAGAGTGGTGTCATTCGACTGGCGCACTTTGAAACCCATTGATGAAGTTCCAGTCTTTATTCTGGATCCCTATTACAATAATAATTTCTTACCGCATCATCTCACGGCTAATCATGTAGCGCGATCAATGGGGAGGTGCTGACGAAGTACCCAAATGGCGAATTGTTGAATGGAAGCTTCCGATTCAGCAGTAAAAATTAACAAATAGTTAATAAGAATTGAGACTTAAATCCTTAACCTTAAAAAAAAAGCTGGGTATGTATCGGTGACGTCATATTCAAACGAAACTTTTTATTGTTCGTAAGCGATGGTTGGCATTTTTGAAACCGCACACAAAAGCCAGATCGAGTAACTAAAATGCCGAGAACAATAATTACTATTTCACACCTTAATCAATGTAAAATGCCAGTCAATTCAATATGTCCGTGTAGGTACATTTTTGTATATACATATATACACAGTCGTATGTGCAACTTTAGAGGGATTCAAGATAAGATCAATCTTGTTCACACTGGAAAAAGATGCGCAGACGTATTTGAAACGACAAAGGAATAATTTTTATCATCGGACGTAAATCGCAATTTAATTTTTAATACATTCATATTAAAATAAAAGCCATTACCGCATTAAGTTAACTGACGAAAAATTCATAGCACAAATCTGCCTGCTCGATGCGTAGGCTGCCCGGGAGTGAAAAGCGGCAACAGATTGTTCAATTAGTTTCGAAGCTGACTGGCAGGTGGCGTCCTTTCAAGCTACACAATCCTGGGGCAATATTCAAGATTCGAAGCATCTGCCATCGAAACAGAGACGAGTTCAGTTCTCACCGTCAACGTGAGAAGAAATAGTCTGGATCGTATTCTTCCATTATTGGTGATGGAGAAAATCGACGAAATAATAATAAGAAGAGGTAACGGGAGCATGCCTGTGAATAACAATAGTTCAACTGGATTGGAGCGGCGTTTCGGATGTTCAGATGCATGTGAACGTCGCCAACCACAACACCTCAACAATATGGCTAAGCAATGCGATACGACCCAATATTGCAGGCCATCTCAAGAGATCTAACGACACCGAAAAGTACGATACTCGATTAGGGCAATCGATAAATATAATATCCACTTCCTAGATTTCATGAGACATGTGCAAGTTCTTCTTCCGATCTCGTAGCGCATAAAGTAACTTTATCATAGTATCGTTTAGCGCAGAGTACCCAGTTAGATGCTGGAGCGACTAACTCACTGGAGCATAAAGGAAAGAATACGGTACTAAACTAGATGCTGCTATTGGCAAGCAACCCTGACCAAGCTACATTCAGGAATCGAGACTGTAAATATTTCCCCGAGCCCCACACAAATGTCGCTCAGTAAGCGTAATCCTAAGGGAACCCTCAAACTTCGAGAGAGCAATTTGGAAATCAATCGTCGCGGTTATCTTTCAATTCCAGTGCGCATTGCTGGGATGATTGTAATTGTCAGCGGACTGTACCCTGAACGAGGACTTGAGAACTGAAACTATTTATTCCTGATATCGTATCTGACTGCTTAACTTGCCGAATTTAGGGCTCGCTGGAGTTTAGCTAAAAAAAATGGCTGAACCAAACTTAGCAATAGTCAAGGCAGAAGAGTCGGAAGAGGAAGAATCTTATCAGGACGATTTAGATTTTATTTTAATACCGTGTAAAGTTATGAGTGAGACTGTTAGCCCGGCACGAATAACGTTCGGGTGGCATATTGTTGAGCACAACTTCGTCTTCGCAATGGAAGCGACCACCTGTAGCTTGGCAATGAAAACATTTTGTTTCCGAAATAATGCAAACATCCCATCGCGAAAGAATGAAGATGGTTGTGATTATTGGCGATGTCAGAGCGCGAAGCCTGTTTGTTGGGAAACTAAGCTAATGATATCCGTCGACTCACTGCCGGTGCACATACTTCTTGAGTTCCGATCCATTCCGGTCATCCGGTTGAGTATAAGCTTAAACCAATAGTCAAAAAAAGGGTCGGTTAATGACAGCAAGGCAAATTGTGTTAACATGTTCCATAGAAAACCAGGTACGAATGGTTTACTTCATTCAACCAATAAAACAACACATGAGGAAATACAAAGAGAATAATGTGTTGATAAAGCTAAAGATACAGAGGGAAGACAGTCTCGTCCCTCAACAGAACTGACAAAAAAGAACCGCAGCCTTTGCAACCAAAGTTAACAACATTGACGCTTGACCGTCGTTTTAAAGTTCCGGAAAACGACGGTTCATCGACAGCAAAAGATCTCGCGGAATTTTTGAAATAAAACCGCTTTGAGATCAGCAGCACTCTCGTTTCGTCGCGTACAAGCTGACGAAGAAATAAAAGAGACAGAAACGTGAATTTTTACAAATACGGTTCAGAATGATTTTGCAGCCAGCTATTCAAACTTCAAACAAGAATAAATCAGGTCACCGATATCGTTATCTGGTTACTGGTTTTAATATTGATACAACCCTATATGGTAGGTCATCAGAACTCTCGAACGATCTATTTTTCACCTCAGTCTACGAGTTTAAGTTGATATCAAGAAGTGAATTCATTCTAATAATACTTCTAATAGTAATTTACATTTAGACGCAGGGTCTCCAAATCGGAGCAGGAATTACATCTCGCTCTAAATGTCTCTGACCCTTTCACGCCCTGTGTGCGTGAGATACGTGGTATTTCACAGACTCCGCTAGACCGAAAAAAATGGTCCGGCGAGCGCATCTCTAGTGGTTATTTTTCTCCGTTCAGATGACAAGTGGGACATCATTCGCTAAACACGGATGAGAACGGGCATATAAGAACCGCTTTTTACTGCAACTAGTTAGTCAGAGATAAGAGAGCCTCGAGTGTGCACTTGAGACCAGATAAATCTTACTAAGTGGTCGAGGAAACTCCTAAGTGTAAGTCCGGAAGTAGCCTTCAAGCTCCTAATCATCTCCCTAAAAATTCTTAAAAATCTAATTCCTGATATCGCCTTTGCTATCGCGATAAGGTAATTGTTATAGAGGTATTGCCAACTTTAACTAAATTCAGTGTCTTATAAATGTATCGTGTTCAAATCTGTGTGTAATACTTTTACAATCTAAAAACTGCGTATAACTTTGACTTTAACTAAATAAATTGTATGAGTGCTAATCGCACTTGTTTACCCTTTAATATCGTATTTAATTAAGAGTATCCTATTTATCATACTCCGATCCCTAAATTCCTCTTCCCGGGTGTCGGATTGGAGGCTCCCTCGTATTTAACGAGAGCCGAGATCGAGGTCGTCTCAATATAAAAGGATAAATGTTCATCCCTCTAGAAATAAACAAAACAAAAATCAAAGATCGGAAGAATCGGATGAAAATAATATGATCGTAACTTTCCCCGATAATAATCTTAAGTAGTCGGTCATCGGGCATGTGGATATAAGAAAATCAATATATACCCAAAGAGAGATATTCGTTCAGGTCCAATGGAACATAGGAAAAAGTGAGGTCTACCACATGCAAAATAAAATAACATTACGGTATGATAAAATGTAAACCATCTATTGCGGAGTGGCCGAAATTATTTTTGTTCATCCGAATCGATTATACTTCGCGCGTGAGAATGAGGTTTTAATCTCCCCCGATAATACGAAATCTACGATGAAAAGTGAATTACACAAACATGGGAAGATCGGAGAAGCTTGAAATTTGCACTGGTCCAAAGGAGCAGGAACGTTCCTCGCTAAATAGATTTTATTTATTTTTTTTAGTTAAAAAAAATGTATTTCCTATATATGAAAGTCATAAGAGATAAACTCGATGATAAATAATGAAACATTCAATAGCAACTCGACGATAAATTATTTACACCCACACAGCACGAGATCTCTTTCATTAGACAAAATCTGACCTTGCCGGGAATTGAACACAGGCCCACCTGATCGCTAAGACAGAGCACTATAGCACAGGGACCGACCAGATATCAAATCGCGGAACAAAAGAGTCCATTCCATCAGCTACAAGAGCAAGAATTTATACCACACTTGGAAAAACTCATTCGGGGATAGCCTTTATTGGTTTGGTTTGATAATATAAATATAAATCCTATATTACTTGATAAATAAATTTCAGACTTCCAAAAAAGTACGTACTTGCATAATTACGTGTTTATAAACATAACTCGCGAGTACCCGGCATGCGATGCAATACCACCCTGCAATACCAGAAAGAAGGTTTTAAAATCTTCGTCTCGAAAAGTAAAGCCGGTAAGTCTTGTAATAGTCCTTTTTTGTACCATATATATTACTCTAATAATTCCGCGAGTAGATAAAAATTCGACCGGGATAATCATATCGGGTAATACTTCAAACGAAAATCAAGCAAGTCACCGATACTGTTATCTGGTTCTAATATAAAAGGTGAAATGATAATCCGTCTTAAGATAAAAAAAAAAATCAAACCACTCCGAGGTATTCCGCCGATAGAAGATTTAATCAATCCAATGTTTCCATCGCGCGGATAGAGCAGCTCGTCATCGTCGAACCGGCTCCAGCGTGTGGCTATGCTGTTCAAGATAAAGACATTACCGTTCATAGAACAAATGAAAATTTACTGGGCCGATGCTAACGAGTTGCAGAAACGAAGAACACTCGCGGCAGGCATCAGAAAGAAAAATGCATCGAATAAATCGGCATTAGAGTAGAATTGCATCAAGGCAACACGTGTCAGAGTTGAACCAAATTCAGAGACGATACCTACGGCTTCAAACTGTCCAAGAAGAGAAGAGTCGAGAGTAATTGGATTCGCTCATCCGGTGAAGACGGCTCCCAAATCGATAAAGCCATTTGAGGCTTAACCCGTCCTTCAAACCAGAGATCCCGTGTATAAAAAAGCAATTAAATCAGGTCAGAGGTCCGTGCTCCAATTCACTCTTCCTTGATCGGAAAATTCTCGGATTAACTGATTCGAAAAAGCACAACCTTGATCAAAGTCAATATCGTGTAGACTTTATTGTACGACAAGGTATACCACCCCCGCACAAACTGAAAGATAGAGACTCTCTGTTTCAAAATAAAGCAGGTCACAGATCTGTGTTTCAATTCTCCCTCCCGTTGCGGGAGATTGCGAGGAGCTGGGGGGAGTTGGACGATAAAATTGAATCGACTTTACATTTTCACTTAAAAAAGCACTACATTAATCTCTAAGGCGAGCTAGGGCTTGACAGATTCAACAAAGGAACCGATCGGAATGACCACAAACACAAAAGTACAAATTATCTACTGATTTCAGAGAGATTTGTGCAGCAAATTTTTGATAGCTCTTCCATCTTCATACCCCCCAGAAAGGGGGTTTCAAGAATTGACAATCTCAGATCAAACAAAAAAACAAAAAAAAAACTCAATACATAGATTTAAGGACACACCAGAATAAAATCGGCTGTATACCTCAGATCCTCTCCCTATCATTATCTAGGGCATCTAAACAGTCGAATATATAAATACATCATTTTTAGTCGAAAGTAGAGTTTGTATAAAAAAAGAACAAAAAGCGGTACGGAGACCTCTTCTTAAGGAAACAACAAATAATTCAAATTTCTTTAAATTTAAGGTTCTTTTAGGAAAATATAAAGATGATATTCCCACTTGGAAATAATATGAATGGTGCGGGCCACAGTTTGCCCCCCTGTCTGTACATACATAAGAAAAGCAATTGCAAGCCGCTTAAAGCTTAAAATAAGTATATGTAGAAATGAATATTATAATACAACAAGAAAATGACGGGACTTGAGCAGGTTTTTTAACGAGGACAAGATGACGCGTCTCACTTAATATGTGAAGGCGTCGATGTGGGCGTATCGATAAGAGTGGTGTCATTCGACTGGCGCACTTTGAAACCCATTGATGAAGTTCCAGTCTTTATTCTGGATCCCTATTACAATAATAATTTCTTACCGCATCATCTCACGGCTAATCATGTAGCACGATCAATGGGGAGGTGCTGACGAAGTACCCAAATGGCGAATTGTTGAATGGAAGCTTCCGATTCAGCAGTAAAAATTAACAAACAGTTAATAAGAATTGAGACTTAAATCCTTAACCTTAAAAAAAGCTGGGTATGTATCGGTGATGTCATATTCAAACGAAACTTTTTATCGTTCGTAAGCGATGGTTGACATTTCTGTAACCGCACACAAAAGCCAGATCGACTAACTAAAATGCCGAGAATAACTTTAGCAAAATAATTACTATTTAATACCTTAATCAATGTAAAATGCCAGTCAATTCAATATGTCCGTGTAGGTACATTTTTGTATATACATATACACAGTCGTATGTGCAACTTTAGAGGGATTCAAGATAAGATCAATCTTGTTCACACTGGAAAAAGATGCGCAGACGTATTTGAAACGAAAAAGGAATAATTTTTAGCATCGGACGTAAATCTATTTAATTTTTAATACATTCATATTACAAAAATAGCCATTACCGCATTAAGTTAACTGACGAAAAATTCATAGCACAAATCTGCCTGCTCGATGCGTAGGCTGCCCGGGAGTGAAAAGCGGCAACAGATTGTCCAATAAGTTTCGAAGCTGACTGGCAATATTCAAGATTCGAAGCAACTGCCATCGAAACAGAGACGTGTTCAGTTCTCACCGTCAACGTGAGAACAAATAGTCTGGATCGTATTCTTCCATTATTGGTGATCGAGAACATCGACGAAATAATAATAAGAAGAGGAAACGGGAGCATGCCTGTGAATAACAATAGTTTAACTGAATTGGAGCGGCGTTTCGGATGTTCAGATGCTTGTGAACGTCGCCAACCACAGCACCTCAACAATATGGCTAAGCAATGCAATACGACCCAATATTGCAGGCCACCTCAAAAGATCTACCGACACAGAAAAGTACGATACTCGATTAGGGCAATCGATAAATATAATAACCACTTCCTAGATTTCATGTTCTTCTTCCGATCTCGTAGCGCATAAAGTAACTTTATCATAGTATCGTTTAGCGCAGAGTACCCAGTTAGATGCTGGAGCGACAAACTCACCGGAGCATAAAGGAAAGAATACGGGACTTAACTATGTGCTGCTATTGGCAAGCAACCCTGACCAAGCTACATTCAGGAATCGAGACTGTAAATATTTCCCCGAGCCCCACACAAATGTCGCTCAGTAAGCCTAATCCTAAGGGAACCCTCAAACTTCGAGAGAGCAATTTGGAAATCAATCGTCGCGGTTATCTTTCAATTCCAGTTAATCATTGCTGGGGTGATTGTACTTGTCAGCGGACTGTACCCTGAACGAGGACTTGAGAACTGAAACTATTTATTCCTGGTATCGTATCTGACTGCTTAACTTGCCGAATTTAGGGCTCGCTGGAGTTTAGCTAAAAAAAATAATGGCTGAACCAAACTTAGCAATAGTCAAGGCAGAAGAGTCGGAAGAGGAAGAATCTTATCAGGACGATTTAGATTTTATTTTAATGCCGTTTAACGTTTTGAGTGATAACGTTCGGGTGGCATCATGTTGAGCACAACTTCGTCTTCGCAATGGAAACAACCCATCGCGGAAGAATGAAGATGGTTGTTATTTAAATTATTGGCGATGTCAGAGCCTGGAACCAGTCAGTTGGGAAACTAAGCTAATGATATTCATTGACTCACTGCCGGTGCACATACTTCTCGAGTTCTGTTTGCCTTAGCAGAAACACAACAGTGCTCGAAAGTTTAGCGTTTACTCTTTTGAGTTTGTTTGTGTGTACAAATAAAAATGTTCAAGTCATTACTTAATCTTTTTATGCCAGAAATGTAATAAATAGTTTTTTCGTTCAAATTTGCATGTTTTGAGTTTGCACGTATACTTCGTACGCACGTGTACTATATTATCTTTTCCCAGATTGTAAAATCAACCCAAAGCATAGGATAATAAAACGTTGGATAACCTTTCAGAAAATTATCAAAGAATAGCATAACATAATGAAAATTCCTCGCGAAATAAATATCCGTCCGCCTAGCAAAAAAAAGTTTATTATATCACATGCAGCAGCAAGAATTCAGCCCTGGGGAGCTTTCTGCGACGGAAAAACATTTATATTCAAGTGTAACAATCGTAATTAATGAAAAAAAAAAAAGGTATTCACCACGATTCAACAACAGTACACGGGAAAAAGACTATTAAGGATGATGGACAATCATCGAATCTACCATTTTAAATGCTACGTTCAAACGAGAAGATGCACCGTCACCACGCATGCCAATGATTCTGACAAATATACCATTCGACTAGACGTCTATCGTTTTCCGGTGCGTCTCACCGCGTTCACGCGTGGAATACAAAAAGTGTACAGTATTGTCCATCCAGTAAACAGAAATGAAAGACACTTTCTTTTCACGAAAGGAATTGCAACGCCACATACCGGAAGAAGACCCAAAAATAAAAAATGGGAAACTAAGTGAGGGTCACGTTGGAAGTGCTTTCGTTTATTTGCCTTCAGTTTCATTTTGAAAGCAAAGTGATGAAAATGATATACTTCTATTAAGATGAAGATATACCGAGGTGAGCTGCAGAGCAAACATAAATTGAATTTATTCAGACAATATCAATACGTAATAATATGCATGTACCTTATCAACAGTCAAAGAAAACATTGATAAAACGTCTAGCTCACAATAACAATTCGAAATAAAAATGCAGACTTAAATGCATGTCCATCACTGCACAACATTGGAACTAACGACATCGATGATCAAAGAGTGAAGAAGAATTACTAAAATGAGATCTGCGACGATAAATAATACTGACCTATAATATGCAATACTACTATTGCATACAACACTTGACCAATCATATTGAAATTCAAAGTTATCGCAGTGAAATGGACCGCATTGATAAAAACGTTTCTCCTAGCGTACGCAATGGTTCGTGACGTATTGCCTTACAGGAGACGTGAGCGGAAAATGGATACATAGAATAATTTGAAAACATTCAATTGCCAGTACCCCCTCGTAGAGACGAGCTCGTAAAAGCAATCTGTGGATTGAAAGCAGACTATTACTCAATATTGCTACGAAGCCAGCAAGGTCAACAATGTGTTAGTTTGAGATTAGCGAAAAAGTAATTTCCCGTCGAGTTTTAGCGTCCAGTCTGGCGAAAATATTTCACCGACTGTGTCGATTCCGCTAAGAAAAAAGGATTACATACGAGGCAATCGCCCGCAAAGTAAAAATAGGCCCGAGTGATAGAATAACAACCAGTAGACACGAAACCAACTTATTGTAGGGAGATTTCCACCGGTGCTACAGGGATCTATCGATATTCTTTTGGTATGAGGGATATTTAAGGGGCGGGGGGGGGGTGAAATATAAATTGAACGATTGATGGAATCTTCCGATAGATCGGGCTGATCAAAAATCTATATGAAAGTTGCCATAGTGACTCGCATTCAATCTCCATTACCCTTATAACGACGATCCCCATAAGGGTAACCGAAGGATTAAAAATTCTCGTCTACATTGAAGATACAAGCGGAAGAAAGACGTCCATTCCTACGATACTAGGCATAGTCGGACGAAAAGATTTCTTCTTTTGTTAATACTTCAAAGAAGCCAATCGGATGTGTGGCTCTCGCATCCTTGCAAGGAAATAGCCGCCATCAGATCCAATATAAGCTTCAGCCAAAACACCAAAGAAAAATTCGTAGGGGAATTGAAGGCATAAATGTCGACTGAAAAATCTAATGCGAATGATTAACTTATTCACCCAATAAAACAACAAATGAGGAAATATTAAGAGAAAGATGCGTTGATAAAGCTAATGATACAGAGGGCCGACATTCTAGTCTCCCAATAGAAACGATAAAAAAAACCGCACCCTTCGTAACCCAAGTCAACACTAATGACGCTTGACCGTCGTCATGTTTCGAAAAACGACGGTTCACCGTATACTAAAAGCAGATCTCGAGGTAATTGTGAAATGAAACCGCTTCGAGATCAGCAGCACTCTCGATGGAAGGGATACGAGAACTAGGACAGGCCTAGCGGTAAGCTAATCGCTGTAACTATACGTCGTTCTTTAAGATTGGAAAGGTGGATTGAAGGGAACTTTAACAACACCAACTCCCATAGCCTCTGGGCACAAACGATCAATCGACTGAAAAAATTTGCTCGTAGCGGGAATCGAGCCCGGGCGGTTCGACACGGTAGCCAACGGCTTTACCAATGCACCGCGGACGGTGTGTATCGTTATTAACGTGGGCGAACTTGGCAAGTAAGAAATTGGGTCTGAGATAAAATCCTTGTGTGCTTCACATGGCTTTAGTTAGATCTAAGCAATCCAATGTGTTCGTCGCACTGATAGTGCAGCCTGTCGTGTTGAAATGGCTCCAGCGGGTGGCTGGCTATGCAGGCTTAAGTTAAGACTTTACCATTCATTAAACACATGAAAATTTACTGGACCGATGCTTATGACTTGCAGAAACGAAGGACACTCGCAGCAAGCATGAGAACGAAAGATGCATGGAATAAATCGGCAGTAGAGTAGAATTGCATCAATGCAACACGTGTCAGAGTCTAACCAAATTCAGAGACGATACTTACGGCTTCAAACTTCGAAACTGTCAAAGTAGAGAAGAGTCTAGAGCAGTGGTTCTCATGTGCGGCCACGGTTGGCCGCATGTAGCCACCAGAAGCTTCATAGTTAATATTGATTTTTAATAAAAATGGGTTTTTTCAAGTTAATTTGTCAATAAAGTCACTGAAAATTAAATATTTTGTACGCATTGCATTGTGCATCAAGAATTGCTAGTTAGAAATAACTCAACACATACATTTTTAGGTAACCAGACATTTCCGTAGTACGCCGATGTTCATAATGCGGCCACAGCCAAATTTTACGTGAGAACCACTGGTCTAGAGTACACTCAAACGTCTTTTTGTGCGATTTCACAATATTTTTTTTTACAACTAAGAGCGTATTGTTCGCAACTGCGCGTAGACTTATTTATTACAACGTGACCTTGGCACGTGCATATTCCCACATTGTATGCGTAGTTGAGAAGTTGAACCGGTGTCGATTTATTATAAAAGAGGGCTCGTGCCAATACAATGCACCCCTGACTGCAGCGGATTGTTTATACGCAGTGAGCATTTGACAGTGGGCCTGGTAACACGTCACAGTAACGCTGCGCCTTTTCGACTTTATAGACGAGGTTTCCCATTCAATTTTTCAATCTTAATTCACTTTCGCTTTGATCTTAGATTTAACGCACCCCAATGAATAAAAGAAATACAAACGAAATGTGATTTCTTTGGAAAGAAAAATTGAAAATTTAGATTTCTTAAAAAAATGAGAAAGAACTAGTGCCACTGGTAAACATTTCAACTTGGGGGGAATCTACCATAAGGTATATAAGAGTCGAAAGTAATTGGATTCGCTCATCGGATGAAGACGGCTCCCAAATCGATATAGCCATTTGAGGGTTAACCCGTCCTTCAAACCAGCGCGATATCCCGTCCCCAATTTACTCTCCTTTGATCGGAAAATTCTAGGATTAACTGATAAAGATGATTCGACAAAGCACAACCTTGATCGAAGACAATATCGTTTAGTCTTTTTTGAAAGACAAGGTATACCCTTCGCACAAACTGAGACATAGTGAATCTCTGTTTCAAAATAAAAAGCAGGTCACAGATCTATGTTCCAATTCTCCCTCCCGTGACGGTTGAATACGAGGATCTCGGGAGGATTGGCCGATAAAAATGAATCGATCGTATCTATAACAATTTTAAAAACCAACACATCAATCTCTTAGGCGATCTAGTGGATAGACAGATTCGACAAAAGAACCGATCGGAATGATCAAACAAAAAACCAAAGGAAAGAAATTAAAAAAAACTCGAGATAGATTAAAGGACGAACCAGAATAAATTCGCAGGATACATGATATCCTCATCTCTATCATTCTCTGTACTGTCAGAGAATAATTTATAAAAAAAGCATATTGTAGTATCAGGTATTGTAGTATCATATAGGTTTACCTGAAACTGTAAAAAATCAGCGCAGTCTACTGGACAAAAAGCCGTACGAAGACGTCTACTTAACGTATGAATTATTCAAATTTCAATATCTTTAGAAAAAAATATTATGATCATATTCCCACTTTGAATTATGATTAATGATAGCGGGCCGCAGTTTGCCATTACCGCATAAAGATAAGCTATGAATAATTCTTCGAACCACCCAGCCTGTGAGATGCGTAGGCTGCGCAGGAGTTAAAAATGGTAACAGATAGACATTGAAGTTGTTCGTTTCGTCCTATCGATAAAAATAATAATTCCAAGAGGAAACGGGAGGATTCCTTCGAGGAGGGTATGAGCTTCATCCAATAATTAAAAAAAAGCCATCCAATTCGTAGGCGAATTATGTTAAACTGTTCCAACTAGAGAACCTGGAACGTATGGTTCATTTGATTCAACCAATATACAAGACAATGATATGTGTTGATAACGCTTGTGTTACAGAGCGCAGACAGTCTAGACTCCCAACAGAACTGATAAAAAAACGCGCGGTCTCCATAACTGAAGTCATAACATCATTGACAAGGAACTGAATTGTCAATTCCGCATCAAAATAACATGTACAATTAGCAAAACCTACAACTGTACAAAGATGAGAGAAAAAAGGGAGAGAGAGAGAGATGGCATACATCGGAAGTGACACCAGCTTCGTCTGAAAGCTCTATCGTAAGAACCACACCCCGAGAAACAGCTCACTTTGTTTCCACTTGTAGATGATGCAATTGCTGAATTCGTGGCGTTTTATACACCGACCAACATGTGTGGTATAATGGTGTAAGCGAGACAATACTCACTTGATGGTAGTTGTACAGTAAAATTAACTATCCGCCACACAAAAACTGCTCGTCAAATAAGATCCATGCATCAGAAGTTACTAATTAAAAGATATTTCCAAACAGAATAACGTACATGAGAATAAACAGAATGCATCATGATACATTTCCAAATACCCCTAGTGTTTTATTATTGCCAATAAATCGCGTGTCATTAGCAGCGCTTTTCATTGGAAGATATGTTTTTTACTCAATGAACAGTTAATAAAACCATGTATGATTACGGTTAAGTATGGTCAAGTCCAGACATCAGAGAAAGACAAATTAAAATTTACTTTCAATAAAAAAATATCCCCATGTAGAGAAAGTCGAAAGAGAAACAGTCGTTTTACTGCAGAGCGTTCCTGGCCAAGTGAGAAACGATTGTTTGCAGGTGTTTGCGATGAGCGAAACCGGTCATTATCTATAATATTCAGAAGGGATATGAAAAAAGTCAATTACCAAAAAAATTACGAGGCAGGTTTGAACTGAAAACACGATCATCTGTCGTGTCTTAAATTACGGTAAATTCTTTTCGCGCGATTTTTTGAAATGCTCTGTTTTACGCAATTTTCGTGTGGATGATATGGTAACGGATTATATTATAGGCAAACTGACAATGACTGCACCACCTACAAGTGAATACAAATATGTAATGCAGGTAGTTACATGCGAATGGACGTGTCCGATATTCATGATAGTTTAAGAATCAATTAGAATTTTCATCGTTTCATTTATGTAATTGTATTTTATTTACATACATATAGGCTGACCTCTACTTTTGCACAATTCGCTATTGCAAACATTAAAAAAACTATATTTTTAATGGTTTTCCTTGCAATACGTTCTCATATGAGGAATAATCGGTCGCCCCAGGGGGACAAACCTTCTAAAAACCGATTGATATTGCTTATTGGTGAAAATTCAGCTGGTGATTTAACCGTTAGCTTCTTTATCGAGAAGAAAAAAATTGATACCAATCCTGTGTAGAAGCGTGGGCTGAAGTGAAAAAGTCATCAATGAAAGGTTCTTGTAAAAAATCATGCCCACAAATGACTAGTGATGTCATAAGTTAAGATGAAACTTCAGAAACATTCACAATTGGTAATAATGAATGATCTGGATCCGATTCAATAAATTTTACGTGAAATAAGTACTAAAAATGTGTTATTGTTTTTGTCCCTTAGGCGTGATTCATCCAACAATAAAAAGGGTATCCATCTCACGCGTGCTGAATATGGCAAGACATTCGAAAGCAGACTGTGCTAGAAGCCGTGCCGACCTTTAGAAAAATGAACGTCAGCACAGCCTACAGTCCAATAAGAAACAACGCGGGTCAAAATAAAGAAGAAGAGTCTATGATCGTAACTTTCACCGATAATATGAAAGCTACAATGAAAAGAGATGACAAAAAAATGGGAAGATCGAAGGCGCTTGAATTGCGCACTGGTCGAAATGAGCGGAAACGTTCTTCGCAAAATATTTTTTTTTTAAAATTAAATTTGCCACTCTAACCAATGCATTTTTCTATTCACGAAAGTCGTAGGAGATTAACTCAACGATAAATTTACCTACGTCCAACCCGAGATATCCGTTTCAATTGAAAAATCCGACCTTGCCGGGAATTGAAGACGGGCTCCACCTGATACCTGATGGCCAGGACAGAGTTCTTGCCACTATACCACGGAGACCGACCAGATATCCAATCTTGAAATAATAGAATCCATTCAATCACGATACAGCCGCAAGAAATCAACCCTACAAAATATAGAAAATCAACCCTACAAAATATAGAAAATCAACCCTACAAAATATAGAAAATCTAGCCCACTTGGAAACACTCATTCGGGGGCAGCCGCCTTCGGTGGTTTAGTTTCATCCGGATCGATAAGACTTCTTCGAAAATGAAGAGAAAAGAAAAAGGTGGGGTGACTTAGCCATATGAAAGATCCGCATAAGATAATGTATCCGATAATGATTGTTATCACAGGAGACATTTCGGTTCCAAAATCCAGCCTGGCTGCTGAGAAGGTTGGCCCACGTATGATCCAAGTCTCCCGCGCAGACTTGGATACTGATGTAGTGACTGTAAAAGCGCCACAGTGGATCATCAGTCATACGGTGACATTCAAGAAACGGATGACACACGTCAACAAAAGAGCCGATCTGAATGATCACCGACAAAAAAGGAAAGGTGCAATGCGGATAAGCAGAATAAATTTACCTGGATACCTGATATCCTTGTCTCTTTCCGTAATTGAGTTGTATATCATTTTTAGTCAAATGCTTGCAATTCATCTACTCTGATTTCAGATAAACCTGTGAACACAATTTTGAACTACCTAATACGACACAGATTGTGACACTGGCGGATCCAGGAATTGTTCCGGGGGGTGGCCATTTTGAAAAAATATACACATCCAGTCCCCTTTTTACGTGATTTGAACGGCACCGCTCCTTTTTTTACGGAATTATCATGTGATATAATCGATGACTCTGACTATTATCATCGGTTCTTCTACATATTTCAATTAAAAAATGCAAACATTAAAAAACATAATATTAAAAAAATATTGTTTTATACCAGAGAAGTCGAATTTTCGTTTTTTTGACGTTCCAAATAGGCCCAAAAATATTCAGGGTAGATATCCATTTCCCATAGGATATGTTACAAAGCTAGACCATATAGTCTTTTTGAACTCATACGATTCCTTAGCCAGGTTTTCATGCGTCGTAATGTGGAAAACCTCCTTTCAGCAGATGCAACGCTGATTGTCAAACAGTTAAATTCGTAACAAAACCTCACAATTACGACATAATTATTAACTTATCAGATTATTTACAGTTGTGGCAAAATAAATCCGCGCACTCTTCATAATTTCATTACTTAGCGAATATTTCCTCGAAATCTTTACCGATTTCCATTTTTTTTTCATTCAATTGTAAATAAAAAACCAATTACCATATTTTGAAAACCAATCAAGATTTGAAAGCTTCAACAGTAATGAGCCAGACCTAGTCGCGTAATCATCTGACGAAATTATGGATAGCTGCAAGAAAACGTAATTGCGATAAAAGCCCAAATTGAATCAGTTTTCTGGGAAAACTTACCAAGGAAAAAAAAAATCGCTTGGCCGGTTCTCTGCCACAAGCGAGTTTAATCGCTCTACAATTCCGTGTATATGGGGCCATCTATACAAAATGCGCGAGTTAATACGCTCTACTTTATTTACACCAGTACTTCTTAATATTTAAATTTGTCGGGCATACAGTGGAATCTTTAACATCATGTTATAATACTCGAACTGGAAAGATATTGTATATTCTCCTATAATACATCGAATTCATATTATTAATCATATTTTGAAATAAAATCGTGGCCCACCATGCACGGGCATACTTATTCTTCCAGGCATAGAATCGGTTAGAATAGACTGTGTAGAAAGTAGTGTGGATTTTTTTGAAATATTTTGTGAAACTGGCGCTCTGGAGGAGTATGATTGAACCGGCAAAGAATGCTTAACAACCGACCGGGACGACCTTCATATAAGGAGTATGGTTTTTCGAAAACGCTTTAAAACTGCTACAGTTTTCCATGCTGAGGTTTAGTCGACTAGTGATATCACATGATTGATGCGAAATGTCCGTAATAGCTGCAATAGAATCGTAGCACATAGATTTCCCGCTCGGCGCCAAAAAGAACAGTTGCCACTGTAAAAATGTAAAAATGGAGGTAAGAATGGACGAAGGTGCATAAAAATTGGACTTTGGACGATTGTATACACTGATGATTTCAAGTCTAATTCATAAGGACAAGACGCGGTAAGCAGCCAGGCCATCCTAAGGTTGGTGAAAGGTGTCAACCGATTGTTCTTCAAAATATGGCTATTAGTTTTCTTTAAAATCAGTAGAAACAAAAATGGAAATCGAGAAAGATTTCGAGGAAATATTTGCAAATGAATTGCAATTGTGAAGGGTGCGCGAATTTTTTTTGCCGTAATTGTAGTTGTTAAACTAAAGGGTCGTGAAAAAAAAGAGAACTACAACATATTTATTTAAATAAAAATCATTTGAAAATTAATGTTATAAAATTTTGTATGGAATAAATTCTCCTCAGGGGGGGGCCATGGCCCCCATGGTCACCGACAGCGGTGACAACTCGTTCATATTGCATGTTACTGATGAGACTATTAATTTTTCACTACTACATAAATAAATACGCTAATAAAGAAGTTGCATTTTTTAAATTATAATCTATATAAATACAATTGTAAATGTAACTTTTAAGAGATATTAAACAACATTGCTATGTCGTTCACATTGAAAAACAATGCTGGCATATTTGTTCATAGAAACTCGGATGAGGAAAAGGAAATGTTTGAAAAAAAAATGGCGATTAGGGTCATTTTCTTGCAGGCTGAGAGTAAAGGAATCGTTAGGGAAACGGAAGCTATACACGGTGACCGACAGCGACAGCAAGACTATTAATTTATCACTGCTACATTGATAAATACGCTAATAAAGTACACGAATTTCTTAAAACTGTAAGTGCTTGACACGATTGCTATCTTGTTCACAATGAAAAACAATGCCGACAGCGACGAAATAGCAAAAATTTAAGGCTAGTTTAAATTCCCTGCATGAACAGGCGAGGGCATCGATTAACTTGTTACGGTTGAGGATAATCTGTCCATTGGATAGACATCATCCATTACCGTAGACTTGAGACTGCGTTAAATAGTGGATAGGGGATTCCCTCAATACAACCACGAGCCATCACAGCTAACCGAGACACTGGAATGCCAATGCGTCATGTATTTTTCTAATCATGAAAGTCGTACAAGATTAACTCAACGATAAATTTACACAAGCCCAGCCCGAGATCTCTTTTTCAATTGAAAAAATATCACCTAGCCGGGAATTGAACCCGGGCCTACCTGATACCTGATTGCTAGGACAGAGCTCTATCCACTACACCACAGGGACCGACAAGGTATACAATCGAGGAACCAAAGAGTCCATTCAATCAGATACAGCTGCAAGAAATCAACCCTAAACACTCATTCGGGTGCAGCCATTAGTGGTTAAAAGCACCTGTAGAAAAACTTATATACCTAACGTGGTTTTGTCAATGTAAAATGCAATGTCAAAGATTATAAGAGATGTACTTTTTTATTTCTAGGATTAATTGTAAATGAATACATTCATAATCTTCCGATTTAAAATAAATAATTCAGTCACACCATATAATGAATGCAAACATTTAAAGCTGTCATTGGGAACAATAATAAAATTAATAAATATGTACTCAGTGACGGCTGGTGACGGGGTGTTGGGGGGTGCAAAGGAAGATTCAACCATTTTTGCAAGAGTTCTTTCCTATTCATTGGATTTTAAAACACTTCTATAGCATGGACTTTCAATTCAGATGTTCGCAATACCAACTGTTTCTCTTCCGTAGTACGGAAAAATAGTTGATACTTCCTTTTGCACCCCCCAGCACCCCGTCACCAGCCGTCACTGTATGTACTACTTATGTAATCTTGTTTTTTAAAAATCCGGCCTGGGCCCGTGACTCTTCTCCAAAATCTCAAATGCGCCCGTCACCGCAATGAGGTTAAGAACCCCGGCAATAGAGCATACATGGGCAACCACCGGCCCGCCGAGCTATTTAGTCCAGCCCCGATTCACAAAATCACAATTCAACAACATTGCTTTGACGGAATTTTATAAATTACATTTGGCGGAAGAAAGGTATACAAATTTACGCGCATTTGCAAGAAAAATCATTAGTCCTTTTGGCAGCACATACATTTACAAAACACACTAATCAAATATTTGAACTAGGATAACAGATGAAAATCTCAAAATTTCTACGCGATTGATTATCCCTGAAAAATATCAACGCCCAATATTGATCTCGTAATTCAAGTACAAGACCAATCATCTTCACACTCAATTTTGTAATCAGTGTATAATATTAATATTATCTCTTTCATTATATAAATAAAAAATACATAAGTAGCAACATGTTTTATTGAATTAAATGTTAGTTTATTATGTTTAATAATTTGGTCCGGCCCTTGACTCAAGAGACAAAATGATATTTAGGCCCCAGGCCTGGGAAAAGTTGCCCGTGCTTGCAATAGAGGCTTCTTAGAATATCGCGCATGGCAGATCTCAAGATAAGTTTCGACCAATGCAAAAAGCTAGTGGCATCCATTGATCGTGGGCAAATGGAGAATCAACGCGGGCAAATTATACAATACACCTAGGCAACATTATTTTTTGTACGCGATTTTTTAAACAGAGAAAAGGCAAAAGATTATATTCAATGCAGACTGACAGTGACAGCAGCGAATAATGCCTCTTTTTCTCAACGTATTTTTATAATCGATAATAATAAATCAATAAGTATTTATATATATGCAATATTTTGATTTCGAGAACAAACTCATCCAACAATGAAAGTGAGGTTTTATTACAGCATGTATTTAATGGGTCATATCTAATTCAAATTTTGGTCAGTGAAATAAATAAATAAACGGACAGTTGCCATGGTATCAGTATTAATGTGGTCAGTTATTAAATGGAACGGTCAGTAACGTATTCATACTGGTTAGTAATTTATTAAAAACGGTTAGTATTAAAATTAAATGAGTGATTTGAAAAATACTAATAAGTTTTAGTTGAACAGCTTGTGAATTGTAAAAGGCAAATTTATGATTTCCGGTATTTGAAAAATAAGTGTAATGTAATGATTTTTTTAAATACTTTGTCTTTAATTGTTACAAGTATTACAATAAAAGATCCCAATGAATACTTTGAAACATAAAGTGTGACATCGAGTTAGTTTAATTTAGGAGCAAAAATGCACCATTTATTATTTATACTGACCATTTATAATTCTTTACCGACCGTTTTTAAATATTTATTACTGACCTTTTATTATATTTACTGACCATTCATCGAATTAGAAACTGACCAAATAATAAGTTGCCTTTTAATGCAAGGGCTAATTTACGAAAGTAATGTTCTGGATAACAAAAAAAAGGATTTGGTGGATAAAAAATATCATACACAAACTGAAAAAAAGTATGAGGAGTATGATATGTACGAGAAAAAGAAAAAGAAAAGGTATGATCATTGATCATTTCAGGCGGCACAAGAGTGGGTCAAGGAACACTCTTTCTTGTGAACCTCCTGAAAAAAATTCACTGACAAATACACCTCATTATCGCCAAAATGTCGCCGCAACAAATTACAAAACACACACAATAGATTAACACATTAACGACGGGACTAAATAATAGATTTCGCAAATCGAAAATAATTTAAAAACCTATGCGCAGATTTTGATAAAAATTTGATTACATATTGTTCCCAAGATATTTCATATTTTAAAATTACAAAAATATTATTTTGAGACAGGGGTTGTCAATCTTTTCACGTGCTATAATATAAAAATAATGAAAACTAAACATTTTGAAAGAGCACCTGTGTATTTTGTTCAAAATTTTAAAGAGTTGACAGCATGGAATTCTATCAAAGAACTGAAAACACAGAATACAAAAGCATAAAAAGTTTTTTGGAGCATTTGTGTATTTTATCCATAATTTAAATAGTCAGTGTTCCCCAATCTTTTTACAGCTGCGGACCAGTAAAAAAGGACAAAATGATTTCGAATTCATATTTTTTTAATAAAGAGTTTTGACTGAAGGTGCTTGATGGAATTACAAATTTGAATTTTGTACTTCTAGGAGTTCTGTTGTTAACGACCCGGGTTTCACCTTTCAGCATCTTCAGGCATATCAAGTACACGAATGTACTTGAACTGATGCGTAGTCGACAGTTTGTATCGTTGGTGTACAAAAATAAAAGAAGATCATCAAGATAAATTGTTATGAATGTAATCTTTATGAATTGGCGAAAATGTTGATGTGAATGAGTTTCAATGAATTGCGTGGGTAACTTATAATTATCGCGTATTTCGAATGTGGTATGCAGGGCTGCGGAGTCGTTAAAAAGAAGTTTGACTCAGACTCCAGCATTGACCAAAAAAACGACTCAAACCAAAGAAAGTTTAATATCGCAACATTTTCTTCCTAATTTTCCTATTTATGTGTATTCAATAAAATATCAATCCGGCCAATACCGAAATTTTACATATTATATGCAAAAATAACAAGTGCAAACTTTTCCAAATTTCCGACTCCACGACTCCGGCCAAAAAGCCCCGACTCTACAGCCCTGGTAGTATCGCAAATACTAATGACCAGGTGGAAATATCTAAATTAATTGATTTCAAGCAGGGCTGTGGAGTCGTAGTCATGGAGTCGGGGCTTTTCGGCCGGAGTTGGGAGTCGTTCTCGGAGATTTTTGCACATAATAGGTCAAATTTGACTATTGGCCAGATTGGTATGGTTGATATTTAATTGAAAACACAAAAATAGGAAAATTAAGGAAAAAAAGTGACAACATTAAACTTTCTTTAGTTGGAGTCGTGCTTATGGTGAATGCTGGAGTCGGAAAGGTGCTTTTGGTTAATGATGGAGTCGGAGTAGAACTTATTTTTACCAACTCCTCAGCCCTGATTTCAAGTGTTTGAGTTTATAATAAACGATTCAGTTACTGTTTGCGGTCTGGCGGAAGGTCAGTGCAGCCCAGCACTGGGCCGCGGACCACCGGTTGGGGGACACTGGGTTTGTTCATGCAGTCCCAGAATTATCTTTCTCCCAATAATAAATGACATATGAATATGTGTACCATCTCAAGTAGGAATTTCAAATTTATCTATCTCCATAACTCCGTTACATAATCGTGCTATATTCCATACATCAGAATAAGTAAATATACAATCACCGTCGTTAATGTGTCAATAATACAATTGGGCCTCGTATAACATGGTTATATGGTTCGACAAAAACGTCGTGTAATACAAAGTTGATGATGTGATAAAGTGACGTCATGAATATCCATGTCATAAAAACCTTCTCCACCAATACCACGACAAATGTTTATTTTCTTTTTCTTAAGCCGTGTTGTATAAAAATGTCACATTTGATACAACCGTGTTATACGAGGCCCAAGTGAACATTAAAATTTAAAAAAAAGTCCGCAATACAGCAAAAATGTTAAAACCTTCAGCCGAAGCAGTCATCCACGTTCCAGCATCCGAAGTTTCAATGTAGTGCTGCGCCTTTAGTAGTCCATGTCCAGGGTTCATATTCGATAGAAGTACGTTTCTTGAGGTTTCTCAGAGAACGATTGCTGAGCATATTGGAGCCGGGAAGGGGCCAGATTGTCGGAATGCAGGAGATGACACTGCGTACCCGCATCACGCCTGGAACGCGTCAATGTTTGGGGACATTCTGAAAGGATATAAACATTTTGATAGTATGAGAAAAATGTAACAGGATTCATCCAAGATAAAAATGAAAAAAGAGGATTAAATGAGCGCGTAAATACACATAAACATATAATATATATATGTTAAAATACACACTGTATTTTAACCAGGGCTGTGAATATTGGCCAAGGTATTGAGGAGTGCAAGGGTAAAGATATTTCCAAAAAAGGGATTTATTACTTTCGATGGTTTCGGCGGCAACTTTGTGGAAGTTCATTTTAATATAAAATTTAAAATAACTTTGTTATTCCACGTATCGTGCTACCAACTGCAACAAGTGTTTCTCAGAGGCATCTTCGGACTTACTATCGAAAAGTTTGCCTAAGTAAATATATCATTTTATATATCATTCAATATATCATAAGTCAAATACAGTAGAGCCTCGATTATCCGGATTGGTCACAAAAAAAATATGTAGAACAAATTTCCTGATATTCACGTGGCAAATTGCGTCCACTGTTTACGTACGTACTTGATGGAATGCAGTCTTAATATTTTGACCGTTGCATTTGTTCTAACAATAAGACCTATGTAAAATATGGGTCAGTGATCGTCCAAATTTAATACGCATTGAACGATGGTTTCTTGAAAAATTGATCACGATTTAAATATTACCGATATATCAACGAAAAGAAAACGTGTTGTAGTTTCATAAAAAGACAAATTGGATACGATCGATGCTTTGAAACGGAGTGAATTGGGACATTTTTTGTCTAATAAATATGGTGTTGGAACGTCAACGATCTCATGCACGCTGCATTTTAACAAGGGCTGTGAAGTCATTAAAAAAAACCACTCCAAAGTTGAACAAAATCCTATACATGTTATATAGATAAATAAAAAGCTAAAAAAATTCTTGACGCAACGCAACTCAATGACTACAAAGCCTATAATATTAGAACTCGATATTTAACCAAATTTGACCATTTTAACCAGGGCTGTGGAGTCGGAGTCGTCTCGGCGTTCTGGCCGGAGTCGTACTCGGAGTCGGAAATTTTGAAAAGTTTGAACTTTTTATTTTTGCATTTAATATGTCAAATTTGACATATGGCCGCATTGATATTTAATTTTACACATAAATAGGAAAATTAGGGAAAAAGTGACGATATTAACCGTTTTTTTAGTCAGAGTCGTGTTTTTGGTCAATGTCGGAGGCGGAGTCGTGGTTTTGGTAAATGCTGGAGTCGGACCATTTTTGACTGACTCCACAGCCCTGATTTTAACTAATCTAATAATTTTAATACACTCTAGGAATAATAGTGAAATTTTAAGACGTAACATATTCACAACATTATCTATGTACATAAAAATAATAACACATTTTTAATACTAATTGCACCTAAAATTCATTGGATCAGGACCGGTTTCGCTGATGGCGTGCATCATCAGCCGAGTTGATCAGTTGATATTGCTCGCCATGAGCGAAACCGGTCCTGATCCAATAAATTTTAAATGCAATGCCATTCCAACAAGTATCAACAGTGAACCCCTTCAAAGTGAATTATCTACATCAAAAGATTGAATTAAAATTGTGTATTTTTAATGATAAGTTTTGTTCTGTGAGAATCTCAGTTTGTTTCATTTGTATTTAAATTGATCAGAATTATGAGAATTTAACTGGTGAATTTATAATATGTTCACTGGACTTGTAAGTATGTTGAGTCTAGCTTGCCATCCTAATGGTAAAGCGCCACTCCTATTATGTGGAGTCCCGCTTGGTTAGAAAAATATTTTCATTACATTTTGGAATATCCTTATTTCAAGGACTGCATTTATTGGATTCTGCGCTCGAGTTGAAGTTTGCAAAATGTCATAATGTGGTATATTTTTCAGAAATCTGTTTTACTATGCTAGTAAATATGTAATTCTTGCAATATCAATCTTCTTGCAGTGCAGTGAAGAACATAAGATATTGAGAAGTGCAAGGGTTAAGATACATATTTCCAAAAAGGGAATTCATTAGTAAGGTTGTGATTTTTTAAAAGAAATTACATGAATACATGTCAGCATTTAAAAGGTTAACAAGAAGCGTTGGACATTCTAGAAAAATGCAACCAACAAAGTCAAGTATTTCTCATGAATCATCATCATTCGACACTGGTGAGCATTTACTTATGTCCATGCCTAATCAGTGAAACTCCACCCTTCTAATGTTACATTTACATGATATTGGATATATGAATATGGATGACTCGACACATTTCTGTTGTTGGATCTTCTTTCGTTTCATATCAAATTGCAAATAATGAGCTTTTTGCTCACTGTGCACATTGTATAAAATAAAAACATTATCATTTTCTTTGCTGAAGTGTTTTTTTTTTTAATAATATAGCACTCGGTTTATGGGTCTTTTTAATTACTATATTAATTAAACACAAATTTGTGAACACCATAAACATTTTTTTTTAACCATGTCCACTCCCAACTTGGAGCATATGGACTCCTCACGAAGTTTATCTCAACATATGTTTATCTACGAGAGCTGCTTGTTACTCAGTTGCTCAACCACACATTTTCCACAACTGATCCCGTTCAAAGATAGTGAGGATAGAAGATAAAGAACAGGACTAGTGGTTAGCTAATCACTTTCATAACATTTAACAAATAGAATAAGATGGCCGACTTGGGGAATTTTCAAAATCCATTTGCTCAGAACAGAAATCGTTAATGTCCTAAGCCGACTGTCATATCTCGGACGCATGAACATATGGACCTACTTAACCGTTCAGACGCCACGGCGTGCAGGCACGCGAAATCAGTGCTACCACAGCGTGCAGGCAAACGGAAACGCGATTACGAGCTTATAAATAAATAAATTAAATATTTTTAAATGCAATATTATGCAGTCACCTTTTGGAGGCAATGTAATTGTTAGAATACCCATTTGTTGAACCGTTTTCTTTTCATTTGAAGTTGGGCTAACAGATGTCACTAGGCACTAAAAGAAATATTAAGGTATTTCATTTCTATGTGATTCGGATCTCAATTGTTTGAAAGAAAAAAACAAAAGCAGATCAAGAAAAACAAGACTACTTCAAGGTTACCGGAATGCAGTCTAAATGCATTACTAACGGTGTAATATTCCGCAAGGGGTTAAAACAATGACTGTCACAATGTGGAACAATCCAGAACTTAATAATAAGCATCGATATGGGATCGATTTTTTCTTACAAGATTCACATAAGAAACGTATGCAGAAGCCTCATATAGATGGAGAAGTATCATATAACATTTCGACAAATTGGCCTTGATTGAGCATTAAAAATTATACAAGACCTAATAGCACCAGGTTTCTTAAATGGAGAGTAAACTAACCGTAGTTCTTCATCCCGAAGTAAGGACGGCATTCGGCGAAGTCGGGTTTCGCTGATTAAGCGTCTCTTTCGGCAGGAGTCTCCATCTTTTCGTTTCTTCGATGCCACTTTCCAGACAAACGAAATATAAACGGGAAGCGACTGCATATTTTCTTCATTGAAGTTCATTTGTTTCAGCATAGCGACAGTTTTTTCACATAGGGACTGTTCCAAATTCAAACATCGGTTTCGAAAACGGCCATATTCCAAATCGAGAAGATTTCAGCTGAGAATATTAAAAGATACGAAATGAATATAGTTAAGAGATAAGCTGAACCATTTAATACAGGTTAAAAGCTTGTTAACTGGGCGATATTAGATTTGTTTGTGTGGATAGGGACTTACCTGAACGTTTGAGATGTTTACTCAATGCTGGCTAGATGGAATCTGTTTCCTAAAGTAGCGCTAAAACTTTACTAAGTGGGCGGAAATACTAAAAATCAAACACCGGTAAGGCTTCAGCATGAAGTAGGATCACATTGGTATGACAGTGCGAAATTCAAAATTACTTTTGTATACTTTTAAAATTAAGGTTAAATCAAATATCAGAAAATAGGAATGTATTTTTTTAATCATGCAATAAAATTAGAGTATTTATTAAGATAAGAAAAGGAGCTCGAAACATAAGTAAATTATATTAAATTAATAAAACTTACAGTTGGCAGCCCTTCGAATTATTTTCAGGCGGATGTACTGAAAAAGTTTGCCATTATTTAGGTGCATTAGAACAGCTTAAGTCAAGAGAAAATCGTTTATTTTTCCAGAAGGTTCTTTGATTTTATGTTATATACACAAATTAAGATTAAAAGCTGCAATAATTCGTTAGTAAATAAATTTATTTTAATTTAAAATCAATCTAAAGGGCTCTTTGTACACTATATGAGAAAATTAATATAATCTATTACCTGATAGTCGTTGTTGAAGAATTGCCAGTATCTCGGAAACCAGTGAATGTGTTTCAAATAAGACGAGGAACAAAACAATATTGCTAAACCGTTTTAAAGCTAACGACACACCGGTGTGTCGCATAAGAAAAAGCTCTGACAGCTAAGAACTCACAGGTGGGCAACTATGTTTAATGTGTCAAAAAATTATATTTCTCAAATTATCACATCGAATCTCTTAATGCTCATAAAATGAATATAAACTTTTCGTTTTAATAGTTTTCTTAAAAGATATTCAACAAAAAGTGTATACAGATTATCAGGGCTGTCAAAACTTTTGATACAATATTCACAATATTAACGTAAATATTATTTTGCGTGTATTTATGTTTCAAACCAATTGATTAATTACAATTAATTCATAAAATAATAAGAAAATTCAACAAAAAATCATTTTCTGATGGCCAATCGGGATTCAAAAATGACATAATAGTATAAACTGTGTGTGACAACCCTTATCGAGGATTCGTAAATAGCTTTTTAGAGCCATGTTTTATGGTAATTAGCATGGGATTGCTTTGACAAGGTATCAAAGACATCTAAGCCCTTAAATAACGTAAGTAGTTTTAAGGTATTGTCCTTTTTAAATTTTTCAAAAAGTCGTAGCGTACAGGGTAAAAAGTGGGGAATTCTTCTAGCTGGTATCAAATTGAATAAACAATTGAGGAAGAAAGATACCTGTTTTTTGTCAGGAAAATTCGAGAGAAACAAGGTATGAATATTGAAATGAATTTGGAAGATGTACACACAAGTTGTTATAAACAGGACTGCGGAGTCGAAGTCGTGGAGTTGCGGTGCTTTCTGGAGGATTTTTTGTATGCATATAACATGTTTGGCTGGATTTTATTAAACCATTAACATCATTCCCGTGCGGATCAGTATTGGTAAGCAAGTTAGGAGTAAATTCGTTTCTTTTCTTGATCGTATAACGTTATGGGAGGCAGCTGCACACACATAACGGGAGATGGTAAGACAGCCAACTCGTTTACACAACTATATATATGTATTGGCCAGATTGGTAAGTGTATGTTTAATTGAATACACATAAATAGGAAAGGTATAAAAAAAAACGTGACTTTGGTCAATGTCGAAGGTGGATTCATGTTTTTGGTTAATGCTGAAGTCGGAGTAGTGTTTTTTTAACGACTCCACAGCCAGTGACGGCTGGTGACGGGGTGCTGGGGGTGCAAAAGGAAGATTCAACTATTTTTCCGTACTACGGAAGAGAATCAGTTGGTATTGCGAACATCTGAATTGAAAGTCCATGCTATAGAAGTGTTTTAAAATCCAATGAATAGGAAAGAACTCTTGCAAAAATGGTTGAATCTTCCTTTGCACCCCCCAACACCCTTTCACCACCGTCACTGTCCACAGCCCAGGTTTTAATAATAGCATAACAGCATTTTTCATAACATCCCGAAATGTCAAAGTTTTATAACATAACATGTTTAGTTATTTTTTTTTACCATGTCCGCTCCCAACTTGGAGCATATGGACTCCTCACGGAGTTTATCTCAACATTTTTTTTTGTTTTTTCTACGGGAACTGCTTGTTACTCAGTTGCTCAACCTCTCTTTTTTTCTAAGTAGGGATGGAAAGGATACGAGGACTAAAGATTAGCTTATCGCTGTCACTATGCGTCGCTCTTTGGGATCGGAAAGGTGGGAAGGGATTTTCAACAACACCAACACCCATGCCTTTGAACAGATTTATCGACTGAAAAATCCACTCTTCACATATCGTAGGATATGGCCACCATGTGGGGCTTCTAAGTTTCACCTTCCTCCACCTGTTTTAAAAAGCGACTTATTAAGCCCAGGCTCCAAGATTCACCTTCCTTTTTTTATTTTGGGTGTCTTAACTTATCAGTCTTTTCTCTGTTCAGCTCTCAACGCGAAGTGTGAAGTCGCAACGTGTAGTGGTTGGTCTAACGTCGAGTACCCAATGCACCCAATGTCTGAACAGATCATCAATCAATCAATTAGTTTTACACGTCTTATAGATTTTTACTATTTAACTTGCCATGCGCGAACTGGTTTTAATCCTAAAATGAAAATCTGTAGAATTGGAAGGATAGGTGTAGACTAAAATTATAGGACTAGGACAGGACTAGCGATTAGCTTATCGTTGTCACTATGCGTCGCTCTTTGGGATCGGAATGGTGGGAAGGGATTTTTCAACAACACAAACATCCATGCCTTTGAACAGATTTATCGACTGAAAAAATCCTCTCGTACCGGGAATCGAGCCCGGGCGATACGGCACGCAAACCAACGCCGTTGATACTGCGCCACGGACCGACTTTATATATTTTATATAAATTCAGGAGATTTTTTTCAATAATAACGCTTAGTCTTGGTGAAGTTTCAATGCTTTATGAATTAGGCCTGATTAAAATAATTCAAAAAATTGAGGGACTTAAATCATTAATCACATAGACACGTTAAATAAACCTTTACCACTCGAATACAGTAAACAATATTATTTCAGCTATCTGTTTCAGTCAAAAGCATTCAAAAATCTTTTTTAAAAAAATATGCCATGTCTTTTTCACTAACAATTTATTTGTCAAATTTTAACTCTTCCATAAAAAAATGCGTTGTGGAAGAAGATAATGATTAAAATAATTACAAATCATACTTTTTTCTTTTCAGTCTGAGGACTGTGAAGTCGTGGCATGAATTATTTAGGATCATGTTCTTTCCTTTCATTGGATTACTATGGATCAGGGGTGGCCAAAGCGTCAATCGCCTATCTGATCTGTACAAACATCTGGTGCCCATCCCAAGAAGTGTGCGAGACAAGTCATGTGACAGGGACAGCACGCTAAAATCTCGAAGCCAGCCGATTATCGACGAAAATCTCTTTCTAAAACCCGGGTCAAACTAGGGTTGGCAATTGGATTAATATAGACTTAAAATTACCACTTGTAATATTGGTCGATCGCCGCCAATAATTTCAAACGAAAGTCGATCGCGGGCAAAAAAGTTTGGCAACCCCTGCTATAGATGTACCATCATAACTTGACCGCCATTCAAATTCGGAACTAAAATTGTCCTCATATAGTTGATATATTTAAAAGCCTTCGAAGTTATATTGTTTTAATAAAAACATATTGTCATTACGATTTTGTTTCACGTATAGCTTGCATATATAAATGTGTTCGTAAACAAACAAATTTGATTGTGTATTGCACAGTTTATACGCAATGGTGGCGGCATCACAAACGGTCAAGTTATTTATTTATTCAAGAAAATACAAATCATGGCATTACAGCTGACGCCAATGCGCCATGCATTTCACAAAAATATAAATATTTATTTATATATGTGTATATACATACACACCTTTATATATATTACAAAATTGACAAATTACTACAGTTTAGTAGTGAGAAAAAATAAATAAAAACACATTGGAAATGTTATAATGGTACATCTATACCAGTTGTTCTCATATGGGTCACCAATGGCTTTAAAGTAAATATCGATATGTAAAAAAATGTGGTTTAACAAGTTAAATTGTCAACAAATATTCTGAAAATAAATATTTCGGATGCAATTAATGCCAATAGTGAATTGTCATCCATTTTTAGGTCCATTTGATAAAACTCTAACGCAAAAAACTTAAAAAAAATTTGGTGCGGCCACCATACGTTTCCATAGTACCGCTTATGTATACGATGCGGCCACGGTACAATTTTCCGTGAGAACCACTGATCTATACCTCTTTCCGAAATAATTATTGTATTTCATATTTTTAGACTGGTATCCCTAATTCGCGTCAATTCGTTCGATGTTCACACCGATCAGCGGTCATCTGTGATCCGTTCTTCAAAACACGACTTTGTGTCGGGTTTTGACGTCAGATTTCGACATTTTTTGGACATCGGCCAAAAACGCTCGAGTCTCGTTTCTTTGTGCGTTTATTATTATTTATGTTTTACTAAAAGCGAGTTCTTTGTGTCAGAAACGCGAGCGTGCGAAAATCCGGTCCTGTAAGGACGAAAACAACCTCTCAACCGACCGTTCACTCACCCGATGTCGCATTGTGTTTGTATTTTTAATTCCACTGTTTTTACCAGTAAATATCCTCTATACCACCTAAACATCAAATAAAACCAATCAACTAACACTAGTTAACAGTATTCACTAAAAATAACACAACATATAACGTTGAAATTGTGTTTTTTATTGTTCGTTTCATATCATCTCAAATCCAGTTGTGGTAAAAAAAAATCATTGTTTTCGTTCTATATACATAGTAATATTGTTCCTAAACAAATTTAAAACACGTGTATGGAATTATATTGATTATATTTAAACCTAGAATACGTATTTTTACGAAACGTCACGTTTTTTCTATTGTTTCTTGGTAACCTAACAACGGATGTATTTATAAGTTGGAATTCATTTGTTTCGGTATGTAATTTCGATGTTTTTTTTCTTTTATTATTGTTTTAAACATTTTACCATAAATAACAAATGAAATACAAATCAATTTATTTTAACATCCGGGAATCGAACCCGGGCGGTCCGGCATTCAATCCAACGACGTTTCCACGGACTGGGCTTTTTTTTTCAGTCGATGAATCTGTTCAAAAACATGGGTGTTTGTGTTGTTAAAAATCCCTTCCCACCACTCCGATCCCAAAGAGCGACGCATAGTGACAGCGATTGGCTAATCACTAGTCCTGTCCTATCCCTCGTATCCTTTCCATCCTTACTTGAAAAAGAGAGGTTGAGCAACTTAGTAACAAGCAGTTCTCGTAGAAAAGACATATGTTGAGATAAACTCAGTGAGTAGTCCATATGCTCCAAGTTGGGAGCGGATATGGTCTATAAAAATCTATTCTCAATCTATCTTCATATTGTCTTTTCTCAATCTATCTTCATATCGTCTATTCCTTTTTTCGATTACAGATGATCATTTCCGGCTGACATGTGAACACCGAGTAACAGAGGCGCTGTCTAACAAACCTTTTTTTGGTATTAACAAAACACTGCGACAATTAACGAATCGTGGGGCACACTTCCGCTTTGGTAAACCTTCCGCTGCCTCGATATGGACTCGGAGAACTCCGACGATGCTCTGAACATCAGCAAGCGGAAGTTGGAGGAAGACGGATATGTCAACGATGGTAAGAACTCATCATTTTTGCTATTTTAATCATGAAAGTATGTCTCTTTAAACCAGGAAAAATAACAACTCCGACTCCAGCATTTATCTAAAACACGACTCTGACTAAAAAAGGCTTAATTTGGCCACGTTTTTTTCTTACTCTACCTATTTATGTGTATTCAATTATATACCAACCAACCACTCGGCCAATAGCCAAATTTTACATATTATATACAAAAATAAAAAGTTCAAATTTTCCGTCTAGCCGAAAAACTTCGACTCCAAAGCCCTACTTTAAACCCCTATAAGACCAGTTCTGGCTTACGATTCGGAGATTCAGTCGCTTGATAGGCTGAGACATTAATTATCAATTAATTAATAATTAACAATTAATTGATAATAATTAATTAGTGATCTACTTCTATTTTTGTATATAAACGATACAAACTGTTTACTATGCGTCGGTTCAAGTACATCAAAGCACTTGAAATGCCTGAAGATGCCGAAAAGCGAAACATGGGTCGTAAGCGACAATACTCCTGGAATAGTACAAAGTCGGTCCCTGTGGTCTAGTGGCAAGAGCTTTGTTCTAGCGATCAGGGGACCCGAGTTCAATTCTCGGCAAGGTTAGATTTTTTCAATTGAAAAAAGAGATCTTCGGCTGGGTGTATGTTATTTATCGTTGATTTTGTGCGCAACTGATTCATCATTTATCATCGAGTTAATCTCGTATGACTTTTACAATTAAGAATATTTGGCGCATTGGCGTATGCTGTAATGCCAAATATTAAAAAAAAAAAAATCCTACGATTCAAATTTCATATTGAAATTCCAATCTTCAGCCGAAATTCTTAATTTTTTTCTAACCCCTTGTTTACAGTGTGCAAAAATTTGTGTGTTATTAGTATGGTAATTGAAAATCCGTAAACAAAGTGTTAATTTAAAAAAGAAAAATTGGCATTTCAGCTAATGCTAATGCGCCAGATATTTTTTATTGTCCTAGTCCTCTCCATCCCTACTCTCTTCGAAAAAAAGTAAGTAACAAGCATTTCTCGTAGAAAAACATATGTTGATATTAACTCTGTGAGGAGTCCATATAGTTGGGAGCGGTCATGGTTGAAAAAAATAAAAATGGTAATCTAAGAAAACACCTAGCGTGTATGTGTTTTGTCGCAACCCCTAAAAGGTTAAAAACACAGCTGGAACTGTTATCTGATCAAAATTTCTGTCTGTTTTCAGTTGTGGCAATCGTGAAGAGGTCCAGGGGCGGTGAGGAGTATCTGGCGCCCAATCTTCTTCACCTATCTGACGATGTGCTGCTTTTAATCTTGAGGAACTGTCCGCCTCGCGATCTTAAAGCTCTCAGCTTGTAAGTATACATCTGGGCCGTGAATGCCATGTGGAATCAGTTAGAATCAGAAAATACTCTATTTTGAAAGAAATATAATGGCAGCTAATTTGTATGTGAAAATAATGTTTATGTTTATGCATAGACCAGTGATTCTTATGTAACATTGCACTGTGGCCGCATTGTTAACATCAGCGGTCATACAGAAATGTCCGGTGATCAAATTGCACCAAATTTTTGATCTATTAACGTAAGGAGTGTATGTTCACTCAGGCAGTTATGGTGGGAAAAATCCCCACCATACTGATGTACTTGAAATGTACACGGATGTACTAGAAATGCCTGAAGATGCCGAAAGGCGATACCCGGGTCGTTAGCGACTGCAAATAATTCAAATTTGATTTTAAAATTCCATCAAGCACCCTCTATCGAAATCCTTAATTGATGAAATATAAATGGAATGAGCACTGTTTGTAATACTTTTGTTGATAGAGTTGGCATTTACTTTCGATGGATTCACCAAAATATTGAACGTGAGCATGCCGAAGAGAAAATCGGCTGGATAAAGCCATGGGTAGTATCCGTATTAGTGACTCTAATTCGAACTATTCGTCAAAATCAACTATTTGGATATCGAATAGTTAAACTTAAGCTAATCGGATATATCCGGATCGTTTTGACATGGCTAAAATGTTGTACAATAGTATTAAAATTATCATATAAAACACATATTTTGAAATTCCCACATACTCCCTCAGTCGAAATCCTTAATTTTATTAATTTCATATTTGTATTATTTTTGAAGTTCATGCACTCGTTTGAAGAGGCTGTGCGGAGACAGATCGCTATGGGTATGGGCCGATCTGAGGCGGAGGGCCATCGGGGAGAAGGCGTTGGCTGGTTACGTGCGGAAGCTGCGCCCGATCACGCAGTCGCTATGCATCAGGGGCCTCGTTGGCAGGTAAGCTGCGTCAATCGAACCATTTCACCATCAACCGGTTGTATGCCAGGATTATCTACAATTCCGTGAGCACAGTGCCGGCCATAGAAAATGAGCATATATATCAGGGCTGAGTTGTTAAAAAAAGTTTGACTCCGACTCCAGCATTTACCAAAAACACCACTCTTGACTCCAACTAAAAAAGCTTAATTTCTTCACTTTTTTTTTCCTAATTTTCCTATTTATGTGTATTCGATTAAATATCAACGCTAACTATCTGGCCAAGTCCAATCCAATCAGAGTCGTCGCGGCAATTTGGCCAGAGTCGTGCTCGGAGTCGGAAATTTTGAAAAGTTTGTACCTTTTATTTTTGCATATTTTATGTCAAATTTGGCTATTGGCCGGATTGGTAGGGTTGATATTTAATAGGAAAATTAGGAAAAAAAAGTGAAGAACTTAAGCTTTTTTAGTTGGAGTCGAGTACTAAAAATGTTTTATTATTTTTATTATCTCTATATATTATTGTTTCAGGCCCAACTCCAACAGAGATGCGAAAGAATCGAAGGGGGAGCCGTCGAATCAGAAATCCGGTCCCTCCTGGGTCAGCCACTCCGACGTGGAGGTCAGCATGCACAACATGGGCGGTGAATGCGATGTAAGGAAACACGATATATTTTTTTTTCTATATTATACCAAGAGATTATTACAGAGAGATTCCGAAAAGATGGAATGAGCGACAATTATTGTTTATTGTGAATGAAACCAATACGTGGCAATAATACATCTGGTGAAAATTCAAAGGCTGGGCAGGCGAATCCAACAAATGTGCTGCGTAATGTCAATCCTATTGCCGACACGAATATACAATATTGAAATTGATTCATTATTAATATTAATAAATATAATAAAACAATTTTAGTACCGGTTTCGCTCATGGCGAGCATTATCAACATAAGTTATAAAGTTGCAATTCAGTTAATAATGCTCGCCATGAGCGAAACCGGTTCTGATCCAATAAATTTTATGTGGAATAAGTACTAAAAAATGTTTTATTATTTATATTATAATGCCATTCCACCAAGTATTGACAGTGAACACCTTAAAAGTGATCAATTTTATTATCTCATTGGTTACGGACGACTCGTATACGAGTCTTTTCGTCTGTCTAACTGAGGCGTCGAAATATAAACATCCAATGCGACAAATGTTTTAGATTCTCTATATAAATGGCATAACAAATGTTTGATGCATCATTAAAAAAAATAGAATATAAAAAAATGTTCACAAATAAATATTTTATTCGATGATCTTCCTAGAAATTAAAAAAAAATCAGCAGATAGTTTTTTATGTAATAATATATAAGGACTACTTGGGTTGTTATTTATTACGCTTTCGATTGAATTATAATTCTATGTCAAATACCCGATTTTCTATCTTAAAAAATACAAAAGTTTGAGTATCACTAATAAAAGCAAGTTAAAATACATACAGTTTTATGTGTCCAAATTATTTTTTTAAATGTCTCAGTTTTCAAAAGTACTTAATTTTTTGCACATTTTCACAAAAACGCCCGTAAAGAATGTGTTAATTGGGTTGATGAATTCTTTGGCTGTTGGAGTGTGCTCCAACCCAGGACAATGCGCTCTTTCTAACTGATGAGCGTTCGCAGTTGAGGGGGCAACATTGGCCACGATTACCGTTTATGTAACGGATGAAAATTCCGAGGGACCGATTTCACGGGGCCTGACCAATACCGTCTCTTTTCCGCAGGTTTTTATGACGCTGAAGCCAGGCAGCTGCCAGCAGCACTCCGCTCCGTCCACGTCGAATTGCGAGACCACTCCGGCCAAGGAGAACGGCAACTCGAGCCCGAAGCCGTACAACAGTCCGTCATCGTCGCCTAAATCCGACAGGCATGGGACGTCCGGCGACGGCGTCGGCTGCGAGGGCTCCTCGGCCAAGGACGACGGCGTAAAGGAAGACGAGGAAGCCGACGGCATCAGCTGCTGGACCATGACGAAGAAGATCATGGACGACGTCGTGCGGAGGTGTCCCAACATGAAAGAGATGCGGTTGGAGTATTGCAACATTGATTGCTTGACCGTGAGTAAGCTTGGAGATTACTTAATTTGATTGTTTAGTTGTTTTGATGTAAGGGCACTCACTACCTATCACTTTATTTAACCCTATAACCGCCCCAGATTTCAATATTGTTGAAAAGATGAATTCATCAGTAAAAGTTTGTTAAATAAGTACCAACATATGAGCCCTTGGAGCCTATGACTCCAGCAATTACCAAAAACACGACTCCGACTCCAACATTGACCAAAAAAACGATTCCGACTCTGACTAAAAGAATGTTTTTTTATATATCAACCAACCAACCCGACCAATAGCCAAATTTGAATTAGAATTTACTCCCGATTAGAAATCCACTGCCATCTTAATGTTTCATTTTTTTCAGCTGGTACCCAGCGACTGTCCGTCCACGCTGGAGATACTCTCCCTGAAGGGCTGCGTCTGCCACAACATTCCCATCAACAAAACGTACCTCTTCAATCTGCATCAGTATATGAAGAATTTAGTGGTAAGTAGGGATTCCAACTATTCGGATATTGAATAGTAAGACTTTAGCTATCCGGATATATTCGGATATCCGGATAGTTTTGACATAGCTAAAATGCTGTACAATAAATAGTATTAGAATTATGGTTCAAAAAACATATTTCACTAACAAGTGCCAGTAAGAATATATTCTTGCTAGTGATAATATATTTTCGCTTGTGAAAATGTATTAGAATATGCTTTCACTGAAATGCCAGTAAGAATATATTTTCGGTGATAAGTTACTTTCGTTGTAACATATGTACATATAAGATGGATTTTTTTTTGTTTTTATTTACTTAAAAATATTTAGCATTACAGCTTATGCCACACGAGATTAACTCGATGATAATTAATGAATCAGTCATGAAAAATTCAACGAAAAATTACATACACTCGGCCCAAGATCTCTTTTTCAAATGAAACAAGCTGACCTTGCCGGGAATTGAACCCGGGCCCACCTGATGACAAAACTAGTTCGAAGCTCTTGCCACTAGACCGTAGGGACCGACGCATTGTTCTTCCGTTGCCCGTAAAAGGTTCTGAAGAAATAATGTGATTGATATTTGTCATTGCAAGCAGTATGAAATGTCCAACGATTGCCATGAGTTGGTTGGATAAAATTTTCTTTATTTAATCTATTGTCTATTATTCTTTTGCCTGTCGCAGGAGTTGGACCTTTCCGGGTGCGATTGGCTCTCGTCGCACTCGCTCCTGCAGCTGAGCAAAGTGGAGAACCTGAAGAAGCTATCGCTGCGTGACTGCCAGGGTATCGGTGAATGCGTCGCCTACGCCAGTCTGTCGGCCAGATACGGCTTCAAAGCCCTGGAGGTAAATATAAATTGACTGCACCTTTTATAAAATTAACAATGTTCTGCTTTACGGTAACAAATAGTGGTACCTATCGAAGATATTACAAATTTTTTAACTGTATTTTTGACTGACTAGAATTTTGAAACGTATTGCTTCTCGGTAGAAGAATGACAGAAGTGTTCAGCTAACCTTTTAAAGACCATAACATTTTGAAATGGATTAGCCAAAATAACCAAGCATTTTTTACCAGTTTTTTTGTTTTGAAAAAAGAATACAAGTCTCTGATCTTAACCCTTTTCATGTCACACGATAAAGTGTGTCAAAAAACTTTTCTGTGGTGCAGTTGTTGGCTACCGTGTCGGACTGCCCGGTATGAGCAGATTTTTTCAGTCGATAAATCGATTCTGTTCGATTCGGTGATTTGTTAAAAATGCCTTCTCACTTTTATGGTTAGCTAACCACTAGTCCTCGTATCCTTCAATCCCTACTCTCTTTGAAGATTGAGGAATTGGGTAACAAGCAGTTCTCATAGAAAAAAAATGCTGAGATGAACTCCATGACGAGTCCATATGCTCAATGTTGGAAGAGGACATTTCATATTGAATCCGTTCAAAATATTCTGGCTTCTTTCCTCGTAGGTGCTGGACATCCGTGGAACTCTCATGGGCGACTCGGAAGTTTCCTCCCTGACGTGGATATCGTCGCTGAAGGAGCTGTACCTGGAGCCGCCGTCGACCGAAAAGATGCCGATGGGAAACCCCGCCAGGCCCAGCACCACGTGGGCGATATCGAGCGGGCACTGGACCATCACGGGGCGCAACTTCCCGGAGTACTGCTCGCACCCGGCTGCCGCGGCGCCAAGCTCGGTGTCCGCCAACAGAGAGACCGCGGACGCTGTGCCAGTGCCAGCGTGGAGGAAGAAGTCGAGGAGTTACCTCGACGACGGGAACGTGGGGCTTGACGACGCCAACGACGGCGGATGCATGGAACCTTGGGAATTGGAGGTCTGTTGTAATATCTTCCAGCTCGTATTTTGCGAATATTCCATCGACTGAGATTTCAAAAATGACATGAAATGGTCATAATCTAAATGAAATTTAAGGATTTCGATTGAGGGTGCTTGATGGAATTTCAATATCAAATTTGAATTGTTTGTATTTTGTACTTTTCCATGAGTTTTGTCGCTAATGACCCGGGTTTCGCCTTTCGGCATCTTCAGGCATTTCAAATGCACGGATGTACTTGAACTGACGCGTAGTAAACAGTTTGTATCGTTTATATACAAAAATAGAAGTAGATCACTAAGTTAAATGGTTATTAAAATTTTATGTAAACAAGTTTCAATGAATTAAGTGGGTTTGTTATAATTATAGGGATTTTTGAAAATACTAATGACCAGATAATATCATAACATAGGAATATCTAAAATGTCTGAATATGCCGAAAGGCCAAACCCCGGTCGTTAGCGACAAAACTTATGGAAAAGTACAAAATTCAAACAATTCACAAATCAACTAAAATCAATAATTTTAGAGTCCGATCTGAATGCAGAAGAACTCGGATACACTGACGTGTATAAACACTGATTTTGATAGCTGTTTCTCTGTTTGGCAGGTTCCGTTCAATGAGGCTGACGACGATGAGTTTGTGCCTTGCCCTCAGAAAGAAGACCCAGAGCAGGACGGACAGGAAGACAATGCCAGCTCCGCCCGAGAAGGATGCTCCCACACCGACGCGAATGGGTGTGTAAACTACTTAATTTATTCATGTCTTGGAACAGGGATCAACAATACAATCGAAAAATGAAATTGGCCATACTGGGATTCAGACAATTTTTTGTTATAAGATTTTCTTTATTAATGGCGGCGATGACAAGAATATTAGGGAGTGCAAAAAAAAACCTGTTCATCAAAGAAATCAATTTGTTTGAGAGCTTTTTTTTTGCCATGTCCGCTCCAACTTGAAGCTTATGGACTCCCCACGGAGTTTATCTCAACATATGTTTTTCTACGAGAACTGCTTGTTACTCAGTTGCTCAACCTCTCTTTTTCGACGGGATGGAAAGGATACAAGGACTAGTGGTTAGCTTATTGCTGGCACTATGCGTCGCTCTTTAGGATCGGAAAGGTGATTTTTAGCAACACACACACACACCCGTGGATTTATCGACTGAAAAAATTGGCTCGTACCGGGAATCGAACCTGGGAGATCCGGCACGCAAGCCAACAATGTTGAACCACTGTGCCACGTATCGGACCATTTTGAAGGACTTAACCCTTTACAGATCTAACAAAATATACTTGATTTGTATTAAACCATTTTCATGTTGCTTATTGTTTGAATATAAATGGAGGATCAATGCATTATTGCACCATTCCAAAAGATGGTATATGATACGAGTATTTTCGTTTTATGCAGGTCCACCAGTGGCAGCTGTCCGGGCAGCCATGGAAGCCAGGCTCCACAGCGAGGTATGTTGGTTTTTTTGAAAAATTTCAATACAAGGCATTACAGCTGACGCCAATGCGCCAAGCATTTGACAAATATAATAAATATATAACAAAAAAATATTGTACAGAGAATGGCATTAAAAACACAACATTATTTAATTAGAAATTATAATAGGAAAAATAAAACATTTTTAGTACTTATTCCAGATTTAATTTATGAGATCAAGACCGGTTTCGCTAATAGTGAGCATTATCAACTGAGCAAAACCGGTCCTGATCTAATAAATTTTATGTGGAATAAGTACTTATATATTATAATACCATTTCAACAGTGAACACCTTAAAAGTGACAAAATTCACTGCTGAAAATGTTTCACCGCAATAGACAGTGCATGATCAGCCAAACAGCCCTTTAGACGGGCGACTCAAATGACAAAATAATGCTTGACTTTGGTTACGACCACGTAGGTATATATATATATATCCTGTACATTAGTGATGCACAACATTTTTGGAAGTTGGGCCAGATAATTGATTCCAAGATAGTTCGTGAGCCACATAGTGATTTAAAATTTTATTATTTTATATTGTTCTTCCACCGTCTGTAAAAAGTTCTGAAGAAAAAAGGGTGTTTGCTATTTGTCATATTGGGCCGCATGGAATGACATTGCGGGCAGCAGGTTGTGCATCACTGTTTATGTTTATTATCGTCGGGAACACAAATTTTAATGTTAGTAAATGTAATCTCTAGTAATTGTTATGTCCTTTCATTTAACAAAACCGTCATTCATGTGTATTGTAGAATGGTGTCAATGTTACAGTGAAACTGTATTCTCAGTGAAAATGTATCAAGTAATAGATTTGTATGACAGCATGATTTCACTGGTCACGATCATTGAAATTATTGGCCCAAGTTGATGATTTGCCGGCCTAAAATTTTGGTTTGCTTCAACGAAACAAAATCAGCAAGTAGTCCCTTTTATAAAAAGAGAACCAAAGAAAAACACAGACAAACATTGGGCCGAAGATAGGGTGGTCAAATTTAATTTCAATGACAGCTTGGGGAAGAATATATTTTCACTATGAATACAGTTTCACTGTAACATCTACAAAAATAAAAGTTAATTCTGAATGTGTTTATAGATGGCAGTGCCGCGCCCGCCGACAATCAGGGGCACCAACCCAACCAAGAGAGCTACACGATGCGGATAAACGGCGAACGCTTTGACAACGGCCTCGTTCAAGTGATCTACGTGAACGTGCGACGCCCGAGAGCCGACGTCAACGCGGTGATTGTGGCCCCGGAAATGCCCCTCAACGCTATCAACATACACAACATACGAGTTCAGGTAGATGTCGGACACGAGCAAGTCGACTTTGCCAACAATAGGGAGAACGCAAACGAGGACGCGCCTCCCAACCAACCGGGGATCGACGTACAAGGCGAGAATAATGAAAATATACGTGTGATCGATCCCGGTTTGCCGGAGAACGACGCGGAACGACACGAAGATCAAGGGATGATGCATCATATTTTTATTAATCGACAACGGCATGTTATGCAAGACGGAAGGCTGGTACCAGAGCAGCGAGAGCTGAACCAGTACGGACAAATTCGACGTATTTACATGAATAATTTAGCCGATTTAGTAAGACCGAACGCTAATGAGCAACCGGAACTACCGGCCGATAGGCAAAACGTTGAACCGCCGCGTCCCGAACACGATTATATCAACTTCAATAGAGCAAGAGTCGGCAATAATGTAAATGTTAATAGACCCGAACACGTTTTCGCTAGAATACCGCTGAACGTTGTATCGCCGCCGTTGCCGGAAGCCGGAGAGAGGCGTGCGGCCCCGCCGCAGAATCATATGTTCCGCCGCGAAGATTTAAACGATGACAACATGCCGAGCTTTAGAAACCTGCGGCATTTGGACAATTCGGTTTTGGTGACGGACGACACCTTGAGGCGGTTTGCGGCCGTCGATATACCGTGCATGAACCGGGCGACGGGTCTCCGCGTGCTCGTGTGCCGGGGTTACTCGGGAATCACCGACAGGGGCCTGCTGATAATGGCCAAGGTGAGGACGGCGCTGAGGGTCTTGGACGTGTCTGGTACGAGGGTCACGGCGGAGGCCAGGGCCACGTTCAGACGGCTGCGGCCTGAGTGCAAGCTCATCCATGAGGATGACAGTGATAGTGATGATTAGATCGGCCGTGTGCGGCTGGCGCATACAAAAAAATTTTGATCTCTCAAATGTCCGATAGTGGCGAACAATCCGTGGGTATTATGTTATATGTCTATAGGAAAGGCTTTCATCCGGCAGTGGAAATTATGCTGAACAGACCGGGCGTGTGATCCGTTGTTTTATAACACATTTGTTTAATACTTGAATATTTCCAAACATCACATAAAAATAATGTGTCAAAAAAGACAAGTGGATACGAAGATATTTCGATACGTATCAAAATCACTTTCTTGTTCGCAGCTCCGCTAAACCTCTAAACGACACATTGGAATAAATTATTATTTTTCACGGGGTTTCGCTTTTTGGCATCTTTAAATGACGTGTATTTAATAGCTTGTATTATTTACTTATAAGAATTGAAGTAATATCACTGAGTTTTGAAGTTATGGATGGCAATCTGGATTAATTAGCCAATTGGATAAGTAATTGCAGAGAAGATTGAATTAATTTGAAAAAAAAAGTACAAAATTCAAATTCCACTTTGAGATTCCATAAAGCACGCTCAGTCTTTTTACTAGATTTTTTTATATGCAGTGCTGATTTTCCAGTCTTGATTGCATACGTGTAAGGACAGTAACACATCTCTGGCCTGCCCTTTTGTCCCACTCGCTCTTGGTACTTTACATGGGATCGAGCGAGAAAGAGAATGATTCACCGCATTGCTCTGCATTATTAAACAAAAAATGTTTTGACATTCTTAATCCTGTATATTTTATTTGATTCCGGTCAATGACATTATAATCAGTACCAGTTTTATTCACTATGTTAAAAATGGTTTTAACACAATGCCTTTTCACCAAGAATTGACAGCTTGCACCTCTTGGAAGTGTTTGATACACATTTTTTAGAGACGTTATACGTTTTAGTGAAATACTCAGTGCATTGTTGCGGCGCAGTGAATGGAAGCGAGCAGACCAAACGCGGGATAATTCCTTTGCCGCACCGTTATATGTTCTAGAGCAATAATTTTTGCAGCGAATAGTTATATTCGGTTTTATATACGCCGGAGTGAATGGAGCGAACAGATTGAACGCGTGATAACTCCTTTACCACACTGTCATACGTTCTATTGCAGTAATTTTCGGTTTAATATACGCCGCAGTGCGTTCTGCCGGAGTGAATGGAAGCGAATAGACCGAACGCAGGATAATTCATTTGCCGCACGGCGATCAAAGTGTTCACCTTCCTATACATAGTCTCTATGATGATTGACATTGAATACCGGATGTATGCTGATGTTGATTCGCGATTCCAGCTTTTGTCGTCGCTAGATTATAATATAGACTGCAAAAAAAAGGTTGCGCAGTTAACCCTCCTATAGCGCTCCCTGCTAGAGCGTCATTTTCTAATGTAAATATGTAAAATTATACATAAATATTTGTCAGAAGCTATTCAAACCAGGTTATTCATTTAAATTATATTGATTTTGTGCAATTCACAAAATACACAGGGCTGTGGAGTCGGAGTCGCAGTGTTTTGGCCGGAGTCGGAGTCATGAAAAACTTTTGAAAAGTTTTAATTTTTTATTCATCATTTAATCTACATGATTGGTTGACATTTAATTTAATACACATAAATAGGAAAGGTTGGAAAAAAACGTTTTTTTAACGACTCCACAGCCCTGCAAAAAAACACTAAACAACATCTCTTATATACAGTGCAGTCTCAATCTAGCTGCTATACGAGGGCTGACTGTGTGTCAAATTAAAATGCTTTTGTGATTAGCGATGAATTCGTAAGAGAAAATTTTGATATTATATTATAATTTCTAGACGTAGGATAAAAAAAAATATGTAATGTATCTATATAAAATAGTTGTGTCGAACGAATGGCCACCGACCGATCCTCGTAGCTAGCCTTCCCCCACACCCCAACCTTACATATTTCATTTATTTAATCGGCGTTTACTTGCCAAAAGTTCATTATGATTAGTTGACGGTGTTTTGATTCTTGTGCAACTAAATACTGGTGTTTTAACACAGTGATACGCAACCTACAGCCCTCAATGACATTTCATGTGGCCGGCAATGACAAATATGAATCGCCCATTTTCTTCAGAACTTTTTACGGACAATGGAAGAACAATATAAAACAGTAAAATTTTCAATTTTATATCCACTAAAAATGTCGACAATTTAATCAGTTTTACCCATGTGGCCCTCGAGCTATCTGAGAATTGATCATCTAGCCCTTCTCACAAAAAGGTTGTGTATCACTGTTTTAACATATCGTACTTTTCAAGCCAAAATGGCGTTGGTGACAAATCGGTACTTCTCAGGAGAGAGAAAAAAAGTGACCAAAATATTGTGTCAATTAGAACAACTTTGTTTCTTTACCACCTAACCAAACCTCATTTAACTCGGAATCACATAAATGTTACTAACGCCCTTTCGGCTTGGCCGTGAGGATGATATATTTTTTCTGACATTTCGCATTGCACTGCGAAGTGGCCATGGCCGACTAAAGCAGCGTACGAAAATGGTTGCCGGGTGTGTCGTGAGACTGGCCACTCTAGACTTGCTGCTATTCACTGACCGACTGACTCCGGAGTACATCTGAAAAAAGTTGGAAATTCACGGATTATTGTCCGATGCGGTTTTATTCCAAATGGACTTGGTTTGTTTTGTGTTTCGGATAAAGCCGCCATTGCCGACGGACATGTCCCTTATACGCTCACATACCCATCTCGGATAGTGATGGACTTATTTTTAAATTATATGTAATTATTTGCCGTAAGATAGACTGTAAGCGACCCAACCTTACCTTACCCTTTTAACTCAATGATTTGTGTGAATTTGTCCATTATTTGTTTTATTTTATCTTTTGTACCAAATTTTTCTATTCTAATTGTATAAAAAAAAAATTATATAAATCCTAGCATATTATTATCTTAAAAATAAACAAAATATATATAAATTGTTGTTTTTATTTATTTCGTGATATATATTACATTTTTAAATGGTGGACATTGTCGCCGAGTTGGCATCTTTATATACCCAGTTATGGTTCCAAGTCAACACCTTACTTTGAAAAGGTTCTAACTGCTCTTGACACTGTTTTGAGATATGAGCGTTTGAAGTTTCGATTGATTAAATTCACTTGTAGCAATGAGCAAGTAAAAATGTTTTAAATTACTATTTTTTACTTGTTTTAAATTTTATTTTTTCGCAACTCTTGCTGAAAAATAATGATCTTAAAGATCTAATGATGGAAAAAATGATGACAATCTTAGAACTTGGTCAAATAAATTTAGTAAAAAAAGTGTGCAACTCCGGAATTCTGCTAACTCCGTTATTCAACCATAGATAATTCTGAAATTCATATATATGATGGAATGCGGTAAATACAACCTTTTCCGACCAAAAGGTCATTTTGGGCAAAAATTAGAACCTTTTCAAAGTAAGGTATCAGTGTTAAAATTTTACAATTTACGATTCAAAACAAATTAACATGCGATCATTATTGACCTATTCAACTCGAAATATAAAATTTGAATCGTTTGAATTTTGTACTTTTCCATGAGTTTTGTCGCTAACGACTTGGGTTTCACCTTTCGGCATCTTCGGACATTTCAAGTGCACGAATGTACTTGAAGTGATGCGTAGTAAACAGTTTTTAACGTTTGTTGATTCGACATAGGAGTTCTGGGAGTTAAAATTCTGATAGTAAAAGGGTGAAATAATACGACCCTGGTTTCGCCTTTCGGCATCTTCAGTGATTGGGCTCAGCTCAATAGTTTGCCAATTTTAAATGAGCAACTCAATCTTCCAAACTCATTGCCTTCAAATTAAAATTATAATTACTAAATTCTTTATACGTGGTAAAAATAATAACAGTCTTGGTACTCATTCCACATTAAATTTATTAGATCGGGACCAGTTTCGTTCATGAGCGTCCTGATCTAATAAATTTAATGTGGAATAAGTACTAAAACTGTGACATTACTTTCATTTTAATGCCATTTCACCAAGTATTGACAGTGAACACCTTAAAAGTGATCTACATTTGGATTGAAGAATGTACATACATAACTTCCCGGACTGGGATTCGAACCCAGCCGCTAGAGAAGCCATTCGACCATAGACATACATATTATATTCTATAACACTTTATCATGTTTTATATTGAAAACTATCTTATTTAGAGGCTTCTGGGGCAATTTAACAACCTTCGGCGCGGTCTCCATGTCGCAAACGGTCACCTTTCCGAAATCCTCAATACTGCCAACAACGAGACCATCTTTTTCATTATTGTCCTTCAAAATTTCAACAGAATTCAAAAAGTCGCTACCGACTTTACCTAAAACCTTGACTTTTTTCGATTTCTTCTTATGCTTCCGTTTAAAAACATACTCTTTTTTTTCAATGGCAATTTTTTGACTAGACTCACTAAAATTTGAATTGTTTCCGTTATTAGAAAACTGTTCCGGAACACTTTTGAATCTTTCATTTGTTCCGATATAGAAACCATTAGAATCAACTTTGGTATTAGAATTCGACCAGCAATTTACAGTTCTAGAATTATGCTGATTATTACTAATATTTACTGTTGGTAAACAATCTGGAAGAAACTCAATTTGAAGAGGACCAATATCGGTAACGGATTTTAAAGGATTATTCGGACGATTAGTAGAATAATGCAAAGAAATTGACGAAGAACTATTTGAATTATTAAAATCTTGCCTAAAACTATCAATAGATGACATTTTTGACATATTATCAAGAACTAAACTGTTTTCTGATAATTTTGTTTCATTTTTAAGTATATCGACAACAGAATTCTTCGAAAGTTCAACTTTTATCAGTTGTCGGTTGACTTCAAATCGTCTCTGGTCCAATTTGTGTCTTGTCTCCTCGACGCTCTCCATTTCCGGTGCGTAGCATATGTGCAAGAGTCCGCCGAAGAAGTTGCGCGTGTCCAGTTTTCTTTTGGCAGTCCTGGCCGACTGTATCCGGTCGTATTTGGCCAGGAAGCACTCGGTGAACTGTTCGGTCTTGTAGCCGGCCGTGACGGTCAAAGATGCCAAGGCGCCGAATTTTTTGCACTGCGTTTTGAGTTCGTTTCTCAGGTTTATTTTCGGCACTCCGAAAATCAGCACGTAAATGGATTCGTTGTTTATAGTGTAAGTCTGAAAGATGAAGAAATAATACTTGAAATAAAAATTGTTGATTTTATTTACATAGAATCAAAAAAAGGGAAGGAAAGAGCTGAAAATAGTCATATTCATCATCATTTAGTAAGGTGAGAATTTTCTACTGAAGATTTATATCAAATACATTCCCAATTGTTATAATTATAAACAATTCATTATGTTTCAGTAAAATTAAATATTACTTGTTCCAACACGTATAAATATACATCAGCAATTGATTAATGAAGAGTGGGTAGGCATTTTTAACAACACAAACACTCATCACTTTCGAACAGACTGAAAAAAACTGAGACTCAAACCCGGCCGTCCGTCACGGAAGCCAACGATGTTGACTACTGCAACACGGATTGGGCAATGAATATTATAATAAATACCTTAATGGCCGTCAATTTTCTTCCCTGCCTGTAAGGCGGTCTCGTCTCACACAATTCGCCCTGTCTGTGATGTTCCAACTCGATTTCTTCATCTCCCGACATTTTCATAAACAAATCGAATCGCTATGGCAACAGTTTCGAAAAAACAAAATCGCATCGCGTGAAAAACAAATGAAGAAACTTTCTAAGAGTGTCAACACCGATTTGCTTAACCTAAAAATAAGATTTGGCAATTGTTGCAAAACAAATTGTCGGCTTATATGCACATGAAACGGACATTATACAATCGAAAAATATTACGCAAATATTTATTTTACATAATACATGGACGATTACATCGAGTAGTTATGAATATTTACATATATTTGAATATTACAAAACGTATCGACTTTGTAAGCATTGAATGCAAGTCACGTATCTATGTGACAATAGCACATATCAATGAATAAATATCTCGAGTTCTATTACAATTATTTAAACATTAGATTAAACTTTAATTCGTTGAGAGCGAAACAAATTGTAATAATGCAATGTTGTGACATTTTATTTTGACATTGCTTGTCGATGGACAGCTTTTTCTTTTTGTTATGGCTGAATAGTTATGTCGTCTGCGGTCGTTGATTTGTCAATATATATATATTTTTTTAACCCTTAGACTAGTTTTTATTGTGAAATTTCAGTTTTGTAATCAACTTTAAGATTCTAAGACGTCTGGTGTTATCTAATTAATAATTAAGGTCTTATTGAAAAAATATTGACTGTAAATCATTTTGGTAAGATAATTATTAAAAAACAACAATAATAATTTGTTTTATTTCAAAGATAAATTCTGATTTTTGGACTGACATAATATGTTCACCATTGATTAAATCTTATATTAAACATTTATAAGCTAGAGGTCTCAATACATCAATGATCTAAGCACGTATTAATGGCTTACTACAGGTTTTCTTGGAAAGTTTTGACCCCACTGAGTCTCCTACTTTCTATTTATGAAATTCCACGACTCGAATGACCTCAGGCACTATCTATTAGATATAATTGGTGGAATTATAAAAAGTTGGCATGCGACCTAACGAAACTACTCGATTGGTTGATAAAATGGAAAAGCAGAGGCCAAGTTTCCATATACTATACCTAGGGAGTGGATATGGTAATGTTGAAGGAAGGTTTTATTTATGTTGAGGATATACTTTCCACAATTGAATAATTGTTTGTTTTAAAATAACCATTAAAGAAAATATATATTAACATATTGGCTACGACTATTCCACGTTCCCTGAAGCCAATGTGTTCACTAGAAATAATTATATACACCTGTTTTGATCAATTTAAAAAAAACAGCATGTATGATATTGGACGTAACAATTGCCTTCAGCCGTAATTCGAACAATTAAATTGTTATAATTCGTCCATTAAAGCTGTCATACGATTCGCCTTGTGTACCATTGTTCTTTGAATTATCGAGTATTATAGTGTTTAAAATAAAAACATTCAAAATACAGTTATTTATAATTCTGCAAATTTATCTTGGCGTGAAAATGTTTATTTAATCTTTTAATGTATCGTTTCGAATTTGGAAATAATTCTTTTGATAACTCATACAGCTTTTGTTTCGCAACATTGAGCCGCATCGAGGCAAGGTCAGCGTTAAAATGGGTGAAGATCACAGTCGCTTTCATTCATGAATGACGCAATGCGAAATCATAGACAGAACAAATTTTTCGTTCACTGTCTATTTATTTACAAGTAATCTATGGTTAACTTTACATATGAGATATATTCACCACAATAGCGTCACTCTTTTTTTTTATATCTCATATAATATTAACCGCTTCAGCGCCACCGTTTTCAACCATTAATTTTGCTCAAGAATAATTCATGTAAACTTCCCTGGAAATCATTTTATACTCACCTTATTATAGGCTTTCATATAAAAAAGAAAAAATGTAAGATTTTAAAAGCGTTCGCAGTGCATATGGATTCCTCATCGGTCCCTGTGGTCTAGTGGCAAGAGCTTTGTCCTTGCAATCAGGGGGCCCGGGTTCAATCCCTAGCAAGGTCAGATTTTTTCAATTGAAAAAAAGAGATCTTGGGCTGGGTGTATGTTCTTTATCGTTGACTTTGAGCACAACTGATACATTATTTATCATCGAGTTAATCTCGTATAACTTTCACAACTTTGAATATTTGGCGCATTTGCGTAAGCTGTAATTATTAACACATATTTTTCTTGGAGAACTGCTTGCTACTCAGTTGCTTAAATCGAAGAGAGTAGGGATTGAAAAGATAAGAAAGGATTTCATCCTGCCGTTTCAAGAAGAAAGCAGCAACTATATATTTATGAAATTGAGTTATGAATACCATTTGCTAAATATTTTTGAAAGCTAAATATGGTGCAAACTCACAATAGGTCAGGAAAGGACTAGTGATTAGCTAATCGCTCTAGCTACGCGCTGTTTTTTGGGATCGGATGAATGGGAAAAGATTTCTAACAACACAAACACCTATTGGATTCAAACAGAATCGATTTATTGACTGAAACAATCTGCTCGTGTTGGGACTTACGTTCGGGTGGTCCGTCACGGAAGCCAGTGACGTTGACTACTGCACCACCGGAATTATTGCACCCAGCAATGATGGTAATAATTATTTGTTGCTTACCTTTTTTATCGAATTTTGGATTTCGACTACAGGTGCTTGGTGGAAATTTATTATAAAATTTGAATCGTTTGAATTTTGTACTTTTTCGTGATTCCAGGTTTCACCTTATAGCAGGCATTTCAAGTGCACTAGTGAATATGAACGGGCGGTTAGTATGATTGAACGTCGTTAGCATTATAGCTCATGAAAAAATATAAAAAAAATTGCATATAGATTGAAACCCCGATCTTACGTTCACGCATTATACGTTTTCCCGCGTGGTGCGTTTATTTTCCACAGTCCCGGCATTAAGCTCATATTCAAAACTTTTTTTCCCGCATTAATCGTTTGTTTTATACGGTCCCTTGATTACGTAGAATCGGGGTTTCACTGTATTTTCATTTTGATTAAATCAAAACGATGATTTTACGATTTTTGATGCACGTGCCATAGGAGGTCTGCATGGGACGAAATTTTAAAATGCTACCCGGCCCGAGCCCGACGAAAATTTTTAAATAATTTAATCAACTCATCAAATTATAATAAGTATGTTTTTTAAATATACCAGGGGTAGCCAAACTTTTAAGACAACGGTCGACTTTTTTGAAGAGGAATCAATGATGTTTATATCAGTACACCAGACAAGTGGACTACTTAGAATAGCTACGCGATCAACGCTTTGGCGACCCCTGAGATATAAAATAATGGCGTGTACATCTGTTTTATTTTTGTGTCTGCGCGGGCTTACCACCGCGCAGACATCTAACGTGCCATAAGATTGCATTTCGCTGGGCTCTCGTTATAAATTTACGTAGATATAACACAAAGACAAAGAACACACCAAGGCCAACCACAGTGCAGTGACCGTAGCGCGCACAAAGCGAACTCGCCCAGGCCCCAGTCTACGCCACCATCCATGGCCGCGAAACGTCAAAAGAACGCGAAAATGTATTTCGGTCGGCACAACATCCCACCAAACGTAGTACCTGACGTTTTCTTTTTTACTTTTCGTTTTGTTTCCGCGACACCCGTTATGTTTCCACTACGGCACATGGAACAAGCCACGCGCGGTCACGTGACCCCCCAATAAATAATAATATCCACTTTAACACTCATAATAATAATAATAGTGGACGGCAGATAAGATAGTTGTTCGAGTATTTCGGTACGTTTACTACGAAAACGGGCGGTCCTCGTCTACTCGCTATACGTCAGTGCAATTTTTGAATACTAATTTACAATAATATTGTGTTGTTTTAACAGTTAAATCGATTTTTATGTATAAAAAAAAAACAGACAACAAACGTCAATTGTGCATGTGTCAAAAGAAAACGTTCGATTTTTGAAAAAAAAAGTGTGCGATTCTCTTTTGTTTTGATGTGTTTTGTTTTTCTTTTTTCAGCCAATCTGTCACTTTTTATTTTATACATAAATAACATAAATGAATATGTTTTTTTTTATACAATTTAGTATAAAACGTAGCCATATTATAACACGGTCTATAAATATAACATAAACTATTAAATATTTGCGGTGAGATGTTTATTCACTGATAAGAAATCGAAACTATTCGTCGAATGAAAAAAAAATGCTTTTTTTTTTACTTCTAATTTCTACGTATTTTGTTTTTGTTTAAACCAAGGTTTTATAGTGTGATATAACACTTGATTTTCACTGATAAAGCTGATATTATTTGCTTTCCTGAGTCTGGTAATAAAATAGTGTTTTTCGTATTGGAATAACGTTACCATGCAAATATATATTTTGTTTTACACATAAAAAAATTCGCTTTTTTCAAATTTTTCAACGGATGGAAAATTTTCCTGTCAAATAAGATTGTAGATACCCCGATAAAAAAATAACGGTAAATTATGGACACGGGACAGAATCCCAATCTTCTCGAGCTAAGCTCAAAAAATTGATGCATACTGGCTTATAATTTTATGTTTTGACTTTACTCTTTGAGTTCTTGTGGATTATTATAAAAAAGGGAATCAAAATGATTAAATCTGAAGAATATTACTGATTATTGTATGAGTACTGAAAGAAGAATTTGTTTTTTAATATTGGCCTATAGTAAAATTATTCTTTTTATTTTAAACAAATAATAAACTTATGTGACTGTCTCTATCTGTATAATATGGTTGCATTTTTGCTCCTGTAAATTAAAACAACTCGATTTCATACTTATTGCGAAGTATTCTTTAGGATCTTCTATTATGACCTAACCTAACGTATATTATCAATGGTGAGTTTGGAAGATTAAATTGTTCATTTAAAATTGGCAAACTATTAAGCTGATCCCTATTTGTCTCTAATATTTCTTGATAAAACAATTTATATTCGCCCGTGTTTCGATGTAACATTTCAACTCCTATATCCTGCATCGAAAGCGTGATTCTCAACATTCAAACGATTCAAATTTGATCTTGAAAGCAAGCATCAAGCACATTCAGTTGAATTTTTTTTTCATTTTATCATGAATTTCTTCCATCTTATTGGTTCCAGTCAGTTGGAACACATTATAAGTGGAAATTTTTGAATAAAGAAAATAGCTTACAATTTTGTGAAATTTGTTTTTGTTTAAAACAATGAATATTCAAGTTTCATAGCCTTGCAGTTTTTGCTTCCCAGGGGAACAAGATACTCTCGGAATTATATTACCCCAAATTTAATGCAATATCAAATTAATGCTTGAGTGATATTTGTAATAATATTTAAATATCTGGTATTTCAGCTCGTGCCAATGCGCCAAATATTTTTAATTGTGAAAGACATACGAGATAAAGTCAACGATAAATAACATACACCAAAATGCAAGAAAAAATCTGACCTTGCCGGGAATTGAACCCGTGCCCATCTGATCGCTAGCTTTTGCCACTAATAACTAAAAATTGAAATATATTTAATTGATCAAGACCGGTTTCGCTTTACATTATCGAATGATCGAAACCGGTCCTGATTATTATAAAAACGTATTTTTTTACATCTCGTCCGCTCATAACGTGGAGCATAATGACACATGTTTTTCTACGGAAACTGCCTGTTACTCGGTTGCTCAACTTTTTTTTTTCGATGAGACTAGGGATTGAAAAGATATGATGACCAGTGGTTTTCAGGAATTTTCAGACAATACCAACACCTATGCCTTTGAGCAGAATTGATGTCATTTGAAAAAAACTGGTCGTACCTGGGAGGTCCGTCACGGAACAAACGACGTTGACCACTGCACCACGGATCTAGAATCATTGTATGCGAAAAATGTGCATATTAATTTTTATTTTTTATATAAAAAAAAATACATGTTAGTATTCCGCGAGTTTCAAAATTGTATACCTGTTTGTACGTTCGTTCAGTAAGATTGGCGACCGCTGTTTCTGTGAGAAATGTATTTTTAAATTTGTTATTTATTCCTATTTCAATATTCACGTCCCATGTACACGGCCGGGCAGTTGTCGCATGTCATTCATAAATACCGCCATCACGCAATTATTCGTAGGTACTTTGTTGCCATGTAATTCAGCGGCTGCGCGTCCACGGCGGGCGCGTTCTCCCATGCGATCGTCCAATCATAATTCAACATAGATGCATAGTCAATTGTATCCTATTTTAATTTTAATTGCTGCCAGATAAACGGCGTTAAATGGATGCCATCATGTGAGCGAGTAGAGGCCTGCACGGGCCGAAATTTAAAAATTCTTACCGGCCCGAGGCTCATTCCCGAACCCGACAGTTTTTTTCAACAAAATTTTAATCAACATTTAAAATAATTTAATATCAACCCAACAATAACCACCGGTAAATTATTGATATATGGTCACGGGACAGAATTTTTGTAAAGATTTATGAAAAATAAGCACATTAAATGAAATGAAGGCTAATGTTTTTTTTTGAAATGTTTCGTCTTAATTTTTAAATTTATTATAATAGAAGATCCTACAGAATACTTGGCAGTTGTTTTAATTAACAGGAGAAAAAATGAAACCACAAACTACACAAATAATAATATTATACAGATGCGTTTTAAAATTCCGAAAATAAATTCAGTACTCATACAATAATCTTCAGATTTAATAATTTTGATTCCACATTTTATAATAATTTATTCCACAAGAACTCAAAGAGTAAAAAAATTATAAGCCAGTATGTATAATTTTTTTTGAGCTTTGCTCGAGAGGATTGGGATTCTGTCCCGTGACCATTTATCCATAATTTACCCAACCGCCAACTTCCTCGCTTCTTCCCAGGTTATCCCGGCGTCCCGTAACTCCACTGAGTACATCCTATGGATGGTCATCAAAGCCCTTCCGTGGCGTCGGGATCCATCAGGTTAATTAGAGACAGGCAGGATTCAGGCTCCTTGGGGCATCCGCAGCACATGTCCAAGCCAGGACCATCGTCGCCTTTTTATTTTGGACGTAATAAGGGGCTGGTTTGTCCGCTCTCTTACCTCCGTGTTCCTGACAAAGTCAAACCACCGTACTCCTAATATTCGCCGCAGGCTTCTGTTTTCGAAGAGATTATAATATGTATTTAATTTAGATGCACTATAATGGCGTTTACCCGGGTCCAAATTCAAACCTTTGTTACCCGGGCCGAGCCGCTTGACGGGCCAGGCCGGGCTCAGGCCTGCTGGATTACGCTAGCCCGTGCAGACCTCTATGAGTGAGGCAGACATTGTTCGTTTGTGTAATTATTGTTTTTGTTTCGCGTTTACTCTGTACATATGTAATTAAGAAGCAGGGCAGAATCGTAAAACGTTTGGCCTCGGATTCTTATTAATTTTATACTGTCGTGATTGAGACATTGCTTTTCCATGGAATAAGGTAGTTACTCGAATTCAAAATGAAATAAAACTGAAATTGAATTCTAAATGCCATTGCCATAAGATGTTAGAATATAAGAGAAGATGTATTGTGTACCTTTTCTACACCAGTGTATTATGTAATGTAAATATATGTTTAAATTTGTGATGAAGACTTAATAGCCGAAATAAGTATCAACTGAAGACCTATATATAGTCGGTCCCTGTGGTCTAGTGGCAAGAGCTTTGCCCTAACGATCAGGTGGGCCCGGTTTCAAGTCCCGGCAAAGTCAGATTTTTTTCAATCGAAAAAGAGATCTTGAACATGGGTGTATGTAATTTTTCGCCGAGTTGATCTCGACTGGTTCTTAAAAAATTATCGAGTTTATACACAATTAAAAATATTTGGCGCATTGGCATTCGCTGATTGGCTAAAGATACGACTCTGACTAAAAAAAGATTAATGCCATTTAAGTATATCGATGGCTTAAAGCAGCGGTCACCAAACTTTTTGAGAAACGGGCCGGATTGAAATTTTTAAAAACATGGTGGGCCGGTCGACAAATAAATTCGTGTTGGAATCTAGTTAGAATATTAATTTATATGATTATATAATCACTATGCTTACTTTATGCTTATCCCAATTGATAAATTGAAACACATGTCGTTTTGTAAAATCACAATAATATCTTAAATTTCTTTGTAAATTAATATTTTCTATATAAATAATTTATACAAAAATTCAAAATTTTTAGGGGGCCGTAGTTTGGTGACTGCTGACTTAAAGTGTAATTTTGTTAACTCCACTTTTAGCTGAAAATGACTTGATAATACCAGCTTGTTGTATCATGAAATGTGCATGTCCCATAATTTTTTTTTAACCAACATTTATTTGAGTAAGTCGGAAAATCGTTTTAGGGAAATTTGATAACTCCATTGTCGTTCTAGAAAGCTACACTGCCAATTATCCAAATCCGCCATTTTCTATTGTCACCTGTCATTCATTCGTTGTTTTTCAGCGGTGGTACAAAAAAAATCGTTTGAAAGTACTATTTGAAATTTTCCCGATCGGTTTGAAAAAATCAAAATAATAAGTATTTAACCTCTCAAAGATAGCAAATTTACTCTTTAAACCATCGATATTCAATTAAATATCAACCAACCAATGCGGCCAATAGCCAAATTTTATATATTACTAGTATTGCTACCCGGCGTCGCTCGGACTAAGCGACCAATAATTATTTAATGTTATATCATTCGACATAATTATATCACAAAATCTAACATCCAAAATAGAGTTAAAATAAAATCACAGACTTTATTTAATCGCTACCAATTGCCAGGATTAAAACTTCACTGCCCATACGCGATAAGATAACGATATCTTATCTCGAACGCGTATCTTTCGACGAACATTCCAAATCAAATGGGTGCTTTTTACATTAAAAAGTGTAGATAAGAAGTCGCATTCACAGTTTTGATATCGCCGGTCTAGAATAAACAAGAACACGATCTGGTTGTCTCATTCATGCGCGACTTGAAATATTTATAGCTAGTATTGCTACCCGGCGGCGCTCGGACTAAGCGACCAATAATTATTTAATGTTATATCATTCGACATAATTATATCACAAAATCTAACATCCAAAATAGAGTTAAAATAAAATCACAAACTTTATTTAATTTGATGAAAGTCCCATTCTCGCCCATTAAAATGTCCAAATTCAAGGAAAAAATCTAATTTTCTGTCAAATAATACCTTCACGTAAATAATAAACATTATTATTAATAATAAAAGACGGGAAAAGTTCAGTAGAAGACTAATTTATTACATTTTGACTAAATGTCTTCGCCGATAAAAAATCAAACATATTTTCTTTCATATTCGTTTTTATGGCAACTTAATGACCAACAATGCAAAAGGGAATTACAGACCCACAGACATACATACGCCGTTTCGGTTTTATATAAATATAAGATATGCGAAGTTTCCGACTCCGAGTACGACTCCGGCCAAAAAACCCCGACTCCACAGCCCTGGTATATTCAATTTAATAGCAACCAACCAATCCAACCAACAGCCAAATTAAAATAACAAAAAGCTTGCACCTTTCAAAAACCGTGACAACACGACTCCGATTCCACAGCCGTTGCTGTAATGCCAAATATTATTTAAAACTTTTTTAAAATCATAATTTTTATAGAAATAAAATATATTGCTGTTTTTTTCAGGGCTGTGGAGTCGGTAAAAAAAAATACGTTTTTTTCTAACTATCATATTTATGTGTATTCAATTATATATCAACCAGGGCTGTGGAGTCGGAGTCGGAGTTATGGAGTCGGAGCTTTTTGGCCGGAGTCGTACTCGGAGTCGGAAATTTTGAATAGTTTGAACTTTTAATTTTTGCATTTAATATGTCAAATTTGGCTTTTGATTACATAGGAAAATTAGGGAAAAAAGTGACGATATTAACATTTTTTTAGTCGGAGTCGTGTTTGGTCAATGTTGGAGTCGTAGTCCTAGTCGGAGTCGGGCTTTTTTTCACCGACTCCACAGCCCTGATATCAACCAACCAATCCGGCCAATAGCCAAATTTTACATATTATATGCAAAATAAAAAAGTTCAATCGTTTCAAAATTTCTGACTCCGACTCCGCCCAAAATCCCCCGACTCCACAGCCCTGGTTTTTTCCGTATTATAATGGAGTTCTATCAAGTAAATTTCAATTCAACTAGGAGTTAAATACTAAATAACCGGGCACACTTGAATACGGCCGGAATAATAATTCCCAATAATGCGTATCCTCAGGGAAAATCAGGCCGGGTTCCTACCTGGCCGATCCTGTGCGGACCAAATCCACAACCTTAGATGCCTTCTCCAGCAAAGCAACGAATTCAATAGCTCGCTTTGCGTGTTGCTTTGTCGACTACGAGAAAGCCTTTGATAGTCCGCATAGGCCTTCCCTATGGGCCATTTTAAAGCTTTATGGGATCCCACCCAAGATAATCGCCATCATCAAATGCTTGCACGAGGGCAGTGAATGCTGCATAAGAATCGGTGACGTAACTACGGAATGGTTTGGCATCACTACCGGCGTCAGACAGGGCTGTGTTCTAGCTCCGTTCCTCTTTATAATAATCTTCGACTTCATCCTGAGGAAGTCAATTCCACCTGACCGAGGAGTAACCGTTGCTCCCAACCTGAAACTATGTGACCTCGAGTATGCCGACGACGCTGTCATCTTTGACAAATCAGTTGCGGGTATCCAGGAAACAATGGATAGACTGCAGAGCAACTCGTATCGCGTTGGCCTCAAAATCAACGCGAGTAAAAACCAATGTGCTCTGCAACAGCGCCTGTCCAGATCCAGACTACTCTCTGTTGAGTGCGGGGCAAGAAATCGAGAGTCGATGGTTTTAGGTACTTGGGAGTACACATCACGGGAGATGGCAACCCGCGTAATGAGCTCGCGATCCGATTAGGGATAGCTGGAGCAACATTTAATTCAATGCGGAAAGTCTGGGACTCACGGCTGTACTCGGTCAGAACCAAGTGCCACTTGTTCAACGCATGCATACTGACTGTGCTGCTTTACGGTTGCGAGTCATGCAGAACATCACAAAAAAGCACAGGGTAACCGTATACTGTGCTTTGAAAACAGATGCCTGCGGCGAATACTAGGAGTACAGTGGTTTGACTTTGTCAGGAATACGGAGGTAAGAGAGCGGACAAACCAGCCCCTTATTACGTCCAAAATTAAAAGCCCCAGGGGAGCCTGAATCCTGCCTGCCTCTTCTATCAACCTGATGGATCCCGACGCCGCGGAAGGCCTCTGATGACCATCCATAGGATGTACTCAGGGGAGCTAAGGGACGCCGGGATGACCTGGGAAGATGCGAGGAGGTTGGCGGGAGACAGAGAATCTTGGAGGCACCGTGTGGCGGCCATATGTTCTCCGAATAGGGGAGCGGATATGGGAAAAAAAAAAAAAAAAAATAATTCTCATCAATTTATTATTCCCAATTCGCCCCTGCTAACCATAGATAACAGATTTTCTAGAAATTACTCAACATATGACAGTCGATGACAGCTTTTCGAGCTGGCAACACGTGTACTAGCTAGCGTACGTAACTTTAAACGTACGTTTAAGTTTCTTTTAATTGTGGCGTTACATTTAAAGTTTTAAAAATACGGTAAAAAGTTGTTCATATTTGTGTTGTTACAGTGAAACTGTATTCTCAGCGAAAATGTATCAAGTAATAGATTTGTATGACAACATGATTTCACTGGTCACGATCATTGAAATTATTGGCCCAAGTCGATGATTTGCCGGCCTAAAATTTTGGTTCGCTTCAATGAAACAAAATCAGCAAGTAGACCCTTTCATAAAAAGAGAACGAAAGACAAACATTGGGCTGAAGATAGGGCGGTCAAATTTAATTTCAATTACAGTTTAGAGAAGAATATATTTTCACTGAGAATACAGTTTCATTATAACTAGAGTTACACATTTGTTAAAGTGGTATTTAAATCAGTATGTTGTAACTTGTGGACAAGCATTTGTGGACCACTTTAATATGTGATTATTTATTCATATTTTAAAAGTGAAAGAATAATTTTAGAAGCCCGTTCAGTGGTGCAGCGGTCGTTGGCTTCCGCGTCGGACCGCCCGGGTTTGATTCCCCCGGTACTGTTAGAAGGCAATTTATTGTTTAAGAAATCCTTTCTCACCATTCCGATCACAAAAAAAATCGATAACGATTAGCTAACCACTAGTCCTGTTCTATGTCGTCTTTCCTGGGCCAAGAGGTTGAGCAACTGAATAACGAGCAGTTCTTGTAGAAAAACATGTCGAGATAAACTCCTGAGGAGTTCAAATGCTCCAAGTTGGAGCGGACATGGTAAAACAATGTATATGATATGATTTTAGGTCTTTATAATTCAATTACAAAGACCCTGTGTTAAATGTCAGGTTAAAAGGTTCTAACTCAAGTTAGGTCTATGTTTCTAAGGAAAATTCAGTTTTTGTTTTTTGTTTATCTTAAAGATTTCGACTGAGGGTTTTTTGAGGAATTGTCTCCGACGACGCGGTTTCGCCTTGCGGCGTTTTCATGACAACTGCACGAATGAACTCTTGAAAATTTGAATCGTTTAGATTTTTTTACTTTTCAATGAGTTTTGTCGTTCACGACTCGTGTTTCACCTTACAGCATTTTTCAGGCATGCCAAATTGCACGAATGTACTTGAACTGACGTGTGGTAAACGGTTTGTATCGTTTACATACAATAAAAGTAGATCACTAAGAATTGCAAAAAAAAAAAATGATTTTTTT